>JAJIYU010006951.1:0-19807 GCA_030144865.1 Tinospora cordifolia | reverse complement strand
AATGATGGATTTCAGTTAATTAATAACCCCATCAAGCATCCGTAATACAAGCATACCATCAATAGAAAGGAACTACGTAACATAAAAACTCTATTTTCTTATGCATGCACCTAATTATATTCTTAACTCATTACAACAAAACCTACATGGAACCCTCTTATGTTGCAAATAGAAATATCTTGCTTACTTTTCTACTGATGTTATTTTAGATCTTCACCAATCCTTCACCAATATCATAATTAGTTAATGACATCACTCTTCCACTTCATTTTCAAGCTTTGCTTCTAATCCACATAGCATTATGTTCCAAAGCTAGCACAAATTGCTTTATATCACTTCTCCCATGTTACACAGGTCAAATGTAGGGCAGTTAAGAAAAAAAACAAAAAAAAATCTCTTCTATTGTTTCTTCAAATTCAGAAAATCAACCTTCACAAAGAATATGTATGTAGGCACATCCCTGGAAATAAACATCACATGAATTTAATACATTACATATTATAGGCACAAACACTACTCATATAAAACTATATATTGAATTAACTTAAGGTAACAAAATAAAAATGATCTTTACATGTTCTAAGATAGTTTTCTTAAACTTTAGAGAAGGTACGTACGTGTGAACTAAAAAAGAGCATACCTAGTGCACAAAGCTCCTACCTTTTTGGGATCCAAGAAACAGTCAATATATGGGGCCTTAAGTCCACGTTAGATAGGTTTTTCTCGATTTCGACCCATGACCTCTAGCTTACAATGGAAAAACCTCAACTGCTACAAAAAGGTCATCCCTAATACTTTCAAACCAAAAACATAAAAGAATGCCAACTTAAAGTAGTTTCATTATCAAATGCAAGCTTAATTAATGGTTGTGCTTGTTTAAAAGTAAGTGCATCTATTCCAGGTTTTAATCTGTATATGCTTAAGAAAAGAAATAAAAAGGATGGTAGAAAGGCTGGAGAACTCTATTTCAGACCCTATTCAAATTTTGTATTGTTTCCAAGATTGTATTGTATACTACAAGAGCTCCCAAAGTAACATCTGGACAGTAGTCTATGCATTTGTCTCATTTGTCTTTTTTTGCTTTTACCCTTATCATGCATTTGTCTCTTTAGACCACAAATTATGTTTTCAAAAGACAGTAGTCTAAGTATGGGCCTTCCAAAGAAAAAAGAGAAAAAATAAAATTAAAAGACACGCTTTAGAGGCTGGCTTAGAGGACGGAGTGATTTGTACATAAATAGGAATAGACACATTTCAAACATTAATTTCCCATATACATGTGTGTATATATATATATATATATATATATATATTTATTTATTTATTTATAAGGTTGTTTCTTTCTTTAAAAATGTGCACTTATATATAGCTAAGATTTATACTGAAATAACAGGAACAAACATCCAAAGAGGATGATCAAAAAGAAGTTCAGGAAACTCGTCTAATCCATGTTATTTTCCTACAGAAAAGTCCCCCCTAAGTTATGCTAGTGCTAACATTTCCCAAGCTTCTAGTGCTTCTGAGAAGGTAGCATCCAATATCTAAAAAGTAAAATACATTCAACAAAACTTCTTATACAAAATCGAACCACATTCTTTGCCCCAAAGGAAGCTAGAACAATATGAATTGAATGTCTAATAGTCAGAGAGGAGAGGTGTTTCTGGAAAGGTTAAAGTAACCATGGCCCCCACTGTTCTTCAGTCATGCAAATGAAAAGCTGATGCCAAATGGAAATTATACGAGCAACTGACACAGAAAGAATCCTGCTAAATTGCCAATGTTTTGTGTTCCCACCTAGAGCAAAAACATTACCACATTGCCAATTCCCACACAATCAAAATGCTAGTGGTCTTACACTTATTATTTATTACTTCATTACTATTTCTAAGGTTTGAAGAGGTAAGACTTCAAGTAGAAGTAAGAACAGAACAACAGAAAGAGCATGTTCAAGAGCAACACATGAACAGGAAGCAGTGGCCAATGAGTATTGTTTTATGTTGACCTTTTTAGTCAAATTGATGGATATTAGGAAATCACATGCAGTAATCTATGACAGCACACACTTGAATACTAAATAAGAGGAAGTGCTGAAAAAGAAGAATGAAACAAATACTTGCATTTAAAGTTAGAAGTGCAAGCCTTGGTATTGCATGATAGTAAGGTTAAGCCAAGTTCAAACATGAAAACAGCCCCTCCTCCAAGCAGGGGTAAAACTGCAAATATCAAAACTTTCCCAAATTGTATAACAGTGAGAATATATTGCTGTTGAGCAAAGAAAGAACCTAGTAGTTTTGCTTGCTCCATATGAAAATGATTTTGCCCCCTAATAAGCATGGGTAAAGGAGCACAAGAAAAAAGGACCAAGCAAGTAAATTTTGCAGTGGTGAATGACGAAATCACAATTTTGCATTTTTTTTTTTTTAATATTAAGGTCACATTTGGTCACATTTTATACTTCTTTTGAATACAATTGTGCTACTTTCATGATAAGATCATTTAAGTTTTTGAGTATGTCTCAATTGGTCTTCAAATATTTTTAGATATCTTTTTAAGTTCGAGTATTAATTGAGAAAATTGTAAATTTCTATGAGATCCACACCTTATATCTATACATCATGAACTTGATACGAAGAATTGAGGAGATACATCTACCAAGGTTGATGATCAATTTGTATTCGTTAGATTGATTCCGTGAGACCAACGTGATTACCATCTTGGATGAAGATTTGAATAAGCACATATCCATCCATTTATGGATGATGAAGATGTCACATGCCAAAGTGAAAGATCTAAAAAAAAAAAAAATGTAACATGCTAAAAGAGAAAGATCCAAACAACTCTATATATGACCACAATCTTCTTCTTATTATCTTGATTGAAGATCTTTATGTAATTTAGCAATTGACCATTTAGGAGATTTTTAGAGAATAACTAATGGATTTATCTTTTAGAAATTAGGTGTTTGGCTTCTTTATAAAAGGATATAAAAATTCAAGAGAACTTTCATTGTATGATTCAAGACTAGGGTAAGTGACAATACCTTAGACCTTGAATCCTTGTAAATTTTATTTTTCTTTCTTTTTTTTTTTAATAAAGATTATCATTCTCTTTTACTTTGTCTTTTAATTTTCTTTTCTTTCATCCCTTAGCTCAAATATAATTATAATTACTTGCATGCTTCATTTTCTTTAGTGAATTACATTATCATCGTCGTCATCATCGTCATCATCATCATTATTATTATTTTGTTTAAATTTCTTCCACTTCTTAAATTTTAGGCAGTAATTTTATAGTATTAAATTTTTTCATATTTACGATTTAAAGGTTAGTTTATTAAAGTTTTTTTTCAATAATTTTTTTCTCCTCCTGTATTTTTAGTGTATAAGATTCTTTACATTTTTATTTATTTTTGTTAGTTTCAATGTTTTAGTTTCTTAGATTTTAACTCTTTCTTTGATGACTTACTTGGTTTTTTTTTTTTTTTTTTTGCAATAACCTTAGGTTTTTAGATTACACCTTTTATTTGCTTTGAGTTATAAGGCACGAAAATAATTAAATCTGTTTCTAAAAACAAGTATTTCGTTCCAATCCTTGTGAATTGGCCTTGTCTTGTGCTATAACTTACCTTGTGCACTTAAAAGTATTTTTGTTGATCTATTCGATAGATCACATCATTGAACAAATGGGAAAAGACTGCATGGCAAAGATAGAATGCAAGCCAGAAGCAATCACAAAATCAATAACAAATTGACAGATAAGAGAAGATTAGAGAGGCTTTGGTCTATTGATCAATATAATATTTGTTTCCATCTCAAAAATTAAAAAAGGTCAACTTCGGTTCCTACTGTAAAAGTGTCTTTGTAGCAGCATCCTATGTGATCCTAATTTTAGAATGGTACTATGTTTCAGAGCATTCAATTCCATTATTTAAGATTTGAAAGGTCATTATTCCAATCTGATAGCTCCATCCTTGCTCTTGCTGGAATTGGAAAATGTGTGATAAGGTCTTTGGATTAACTGGTGCAGTTCACTAATTTTCCTTTTAGAGTAATGTCATAATATACTTTCTTCTTGCCACAAGGTAAGTATTAGCAAAATAAATCTTAGTCCAAGGTCAGTCTCTGCTTGCCACATCCTATTCCTACCTTCCTCTTACAACACAGTTAATGGAGCTTCGTCTTCTCATATTTTCTTCAGTTCCCGAGACGCTTTGCTCTATATATCCAGAACGATGTGCACCGATATTTATCTTAATATCTACAGTGTGAATCAGGCAGGCCTCATCTCAAAAAAATGACCACATATAATATAATCAAGTGTAACTGTCTGGTAATGAAAACTCAAACACATATAATATAATCACCGGTCTACTAACAGCAAGAAAATCCTATAAGCCAAGAAAATCATGTACAGAACATTCTACATGAAAAACAAGAACACAAGAAGCTAAAAAAAATACATAAACATCACAAAACATGTATTTGAACATCAAGCCAAAGATATGTGCCACCTCATAAAATAATATATCCACGATCTTATGTAAATATGAATTACTAAGTGGCATCATAAGAGTGCCACAATTTCAGTGGCATCAAATAACAGTAATTGCTCATAGGCAACAGCTGAATTGATTTTTGAGCAAAGAAGCAATAATGCAGTAGATTGAAGTCATTATTAATTGAGCGCCTATCAACAAACCAGAGACTTGGCACTAAGAGCACATGTTGTAGAAGGATAAATATGAAAGAAGTCAATCATACCTTGAAGTTTTTGGTTCACAAAAGCATGAAGAGCATGACCCTTGGATGAGATTACAAGAACTGGCTGGTTCCCATTCCGCAAAATTTCCTCATTTTCATCAACATGCAAACTGTCATTACAAAGATAATTTGAACCTCATAAGCTTCCTAGAAACTCAATGTGATTTGGTTTCCTTTTCTCTATCTTTAATGTTGTAAGATCTTTCACAACCAACATTTTTTTAAGACCATAGAATCATTGTCATTTTATCTGACTAGTCCATGGGGTTTCCTATCTGCCCACAAGGCCAGGATCTGGGAGATCTAAAGTGTAAGATGGGTCCATCCACGACAAAGTATTTAGAGAAGCTCGAGGGATGGGTTGGGAGTTGAACCCTTATGGGTTCAACTACGTTGATGGGTACAATTGATGTCAGGAAAACTGGAAACTATATCACAAAAACATGGACATACCACTCAAAATTACCCAGGTTTAGAGCATTAAGAATTCTAAAACCATGTACTCAATCTCTCAACAGTCAGAAATTTGTGCATGGTGTGTAAACACATGCAAAATAAGTTGTCCATATGTAGCTAGGTAGCAATATGCAATGTACATATTTAGGTGAACAAAATGAAGCAAAAAAAGATAAAAAAATGTTCTAAAAAAATATACGTATTTACAAGAGAGTCAGATAATATATTAATATCAGAAACAGCGTACATAGACTGCAGCTCAAACAAAAGCCATCAAGCACGAGTTGTCCCCTTAGGCACAAAAAAAATAAAAATAAAAATAAAAAAGAAAAAGAAAAAAAGAAAAAAAGAAAAAAGAAAACAAAAGAAAAAAAAATTACAGAGAGTAAAAGAATAAAAGATTGCATCCTAACCCCTTGAACTACTCTCTAATAGAGTCCCTGAATAATAGATGAAGATTTCAATATGGCATTGGAATTTGATATGAGATGGTGCCAAAGAAGATGAAGTTCTTAGTAATAGAGTGTTTTTGTTCCTTGTGGCAATGGCAAGTAGAATATAATGACATAGAAAAATCTTAACAAAGTTTCAAACTCTCTGGATGGGATTATTTCAAGATCAACTCTCTGGATCAGATAATATATTAATATGAGAAACAGCGTACATAGACTGCAGCTCAAACAAAAGCCATCAAGCACGAGTTGTCCCCTTAGGCACAAAAAAAATAAAAATAAAAATAAAAAAGAAAAAGAAAAAAAGAAAAAAAGAAAAAAGAAAACAAAAGAAAAAAAAATTACAGAGAGTAAAAGAATAAAAGATTGCATCCTAACCCCTTGAACTACTCTCTAATAGAGTCCCTGAATAATAGATGAAGATTTCAATATGGCATTGGAATTTGATATGAGATGGTGCCAAAGAAGATGAAGTTCTTAGTAATAGAGTGTTTTTGTTCCTTGTGGCAATGGCAAGTAGAATATAATGACATAGAAAAATCTTAACAAAGTTTCAAACTCTCTGGATGGGATTATTTCAAGATCAACTTGCAACCTGGAACTTAAAAAAATATACTATAATCATTTCTGAATCTAAATATGGTGAAGGCTGTTCTCATCTCTTATTGTTCAAAATTCTATAATCATCAATAATTTGCTTCAGGAAACAGTTATTCAATGCCATCTTATATGCATGTAGAGATCAGTAGAACATAAGAACATAGTGTAGTTCAGCATCTAAACAGGGCACAAGCTCTAAATCTTACTGTGAAATTCATAGAACTTAAAGCAGGGCACGAGTTCTATAGCTCACTGTAAAATGAATAAAACTTGAAAAGTAAAACCATGCGTACCATATAAATATCACAAACTTTGTTTTCATCTATATTATATTCATTTATCCATCAGGGTATCGACAGGGTACTTGAAAGAATTATTCATGACCAAGGAGGTTGCGATATCAACTCTCTATCCTCTACCCCAAGCTTCTTCAAACTCCTTGTGGGGGGATGGCCCACCTTATACCAGGTTCTCACTGGTCCTAGCTTTGTGGGTGCATAAGGGCCCCTTGGACTAGTCAAACCTTAACGTGAAGAATACCAAAATCTTAAAAAAATAATTAAAAAAAAATTATAGAATTGTTCCTCCACAACTATGCATGCTGGTTACCGTTTCAGAATAATAAAAACAATAGTTGATCTGCAGTTGTTTATATGACAGATATTTCTTGTATGTATAAGTACTAGTCCTGACCTCACATACTACCCAAACCCAAATGTCCAACCCCCCAAGATAAATAAAGCTAATAGGGCAAGTTGTTAGGAAGTAACATCAAGGTTGGAAACTCAGTGTCAAGAAGCCAACTATTGAAATGTTGAAAGTGTAAGAACAGGAATTAAATTTTGGTTTTTCACTTCTTTAATGCAACCTTTTTGAAAATTGGCAATAGAAGTCATAATGTGGTACAATAAAACCAACCTTGTTGTATACCACAGATAATCTGTGGTATCTTTTGTGGTGTTAATGTGGTCAACAAAACCATTAGCAGCAAAGTCAGCTGCTCCCCAGATACCTGCCTTTTCCACAAATACATCCCAATGCAAACCTTTTGACCTTGTATCAATTGATGACTGCAAACTTTCTGGCACCATTTCCACTATAGAAGATTGAAACCCAACCTGTAGGAAGTTATGTTTTTGAATCCAATAGAAAGATAGTAAGAAGCACATATAATCCGAATTGCAAGGAGTAAAAAAAAATCAGTTTCCAAGTCTAATTAGGAGACAAAAAGTACAAGTCCATTTATACATGGTTGAATTTAAGGTTTCACATTCTTTTCAAAAAAAAAAAAAAATTTAAGGTTTCACAACATATTCTGTAGTAGGGGTAAATCAATCAAGCTAATTACTGTTTGACACTAAACTCTTAATATAATGACACTTGTTTTTCCAAAATCTTGTAGTACTCAAAAATTAAGAATTCAAACCACCTAGAGGATTTACGCATCACCTCATGCAAGCAACCACCAGATCTATTCTACACAATCTTTTTTAAGAGTGGACTGTAAACAAAGAGAAAATACATTGTAGATTTATTTCATTTTGCAATGGTGAGAACCTCATGCATCACTCAATTGCATAATTCTTTTGGTCACTAAGTTAAACAATTAGAATGGAATCTTGATTCAGATAGGTTAGGGAAAGATATAGAATGTGCAGCAAATAATAAAAAAAAAGACACCTTTGCAGTCATAGAAGCAAACCACCCTATCAATAGCACATATTTTTGACCAATAAATTGTACAAAAAAGAAAACATAATGCAGATTTTCGGAACACTTGACAATACAGACTTTCACATCACTTGCTGAGTTAGACATTAAAATTGTGGTTATGACATGTCCTCATAAGCTGTAAAATGCCAGTTAACTCAGCTAACTAAGAAAATGATACAAAATAGGCAAATGAAAAAAAAGGTACCTTAGCAGTATTAAAAGCTTCAGTCTTACAATCAGGAAGAATACTAACTGACCAAGCTGGGACATGATAAGATGCATTCCTAAAATTTATTATCTTGTCATTTTCTACATCCATGTTTGCGATGAAAGCAGCACAGGCACCAGAAGAAGAATGGGCATATACATCAGCCTGCATAATTATGATGCAACCCGAGGTCAGCCTGCAAACTCAACCGTAACTCACTTTGTAGGCATATCAAGTACTAGTAACAGCAGATAGAATATTGTATGCCAGTAATAATATCATCACAAACCATCTCTCTGCTTGTGTTTTCTATTGTTAGGCAGTCATAGATTTGAGGATTTTAAATTTAAATTACTGTTGGAGAAGTCATGTGCCCTTGTTGAAATTGAAATGGGAAGCACTCAGCCATTGGTTTCCATGACATATACATGTCATCAACATCAGAATATTAGCCCATGAATATGTGGTTTAGTGGTACAGAATGATTAAGAGCATGAAGCTTTTTATGTGTTACTGATCACCAATAATTCTTTTTTTTTAAAGAAACAAGACTTTCATTAATATAGAAATAAAATATACAAAAAAAAAAAAAACAACAACAACATTGCCCCACCACCAAAATAAAAATAAAAATAAAAACAACAACAACAACAACATTGCCCCATCATGAAAGAGGCTAGAGATTGAGATCCTGTGAAATGCCAACTCATCATGAATAGTCATGAATATTCATGAATCACTAGGGAATGCACCATAAAACTGGTCACTACAACATATGCAAGTAGAACCTTCAGTATAATTTGCAAAACAAAGAATAGAGACATTATTAACTTATAGTTGTCCACAGCTGTTCTTATTGTATCAGATTGTCAATTCCAAAAAGAAAAGCAGGTTGACTCATACCCTGCTTTACTTTGATGTGGAAACGTAACAATAAGTTTATTGTTTTCATAGTTTGCTTTTCCAGTACTGCATTTCTTCATGAAATTAATGCTTTCATAAATTCTAAAAAGTTCAAAGTTTAGATGTCTAGTTCACTGATTAAAGAACTCCTTTCAGAATTTTTTTTCTTTGGCAAAATGGAAGGCATCTTTGCCACAAAATAAAGCCACATTACATGCGTGAACTCCAGGATCTAACCTGGGGTTGCATCCTACTTTTGACACCCAAAAGCAGGATGTTTGTACATCAGAATATTCAGAGCAAGTTTTAGCAGTCAAGGAGAATTTTGAGTGATCTAATTATCTTACCCAAACATTTCATTAGACTGCGTAACGTACCAGTTAAACCACAAGATTCATATGCTCTGATGCACATGAGCACTTTAAGAGATTGCCCAAAATTATGTTAGTTACTGCTCAATAAGTATGCTGTGGTGGCTCTTTTCAACTAGCTAAAGACTGTTGATACACACTGAATAAAAACACTATTTAGCACAGCTAAGAAGCATCCCAAGGACTTTCAGAAAAAGAAACCAAGCCTGGGTATGGGAAAGTTGCATTAAATGGTTGACAATCAGTACAAAACTTTATTGAATAAACTATGTCGTGAATACTAACTAAACTACACAAAGGACCAGGTTGTCCCCATAAAGAATCGCCCCCTTGATTGAGCAGAGTGGAGGCAGTGGATTCATGTAGCCAACTGATGTGGGGAAAAAGCTTAGTTGAATTGAGTAGAAAAATAACAGAGCCAAAAACCTTTTAAAAAACTGATAGCAACAGTTCACATGTCAGTTCCAAGTCCAAGCCTGCTTTCCATAACGACCATACAAATATAAAAGAATCTTGTGATTTAGATTCTCAACTATATGGCTTGTATCTCAATCAGCTCCAAAAGTAGGGTGGATACTTTTGATCACATCAAAGATAAAATGATTTACCCCCCTTCCATAGTCACATAATGCTGCTTTTCCTTTAATATTTATCACCATGCTTGAATTAAATGAATTCCTACATTCTTTGAAAATGAAATAGAGATCAAACATTGTGAGGCTCAGATTGACAGGATCATTTAAACCCACTGTGCCAATTCACTGTTGAGGAGAAAAAAAAATAGAGGAAAGAGAAAATCCCAGATCTTAAAAATTAAGATCACAAACATATGGATGTGCAGATGCACTGAAATGTTGAGAATACTGAACCATCAAAATGATTTCTTGTGATGACCAATCAAGACCGGCCTTAGGCAATATAATAGCAATATGGTGTCCCCCTACCCGCACAAACATCAGAAAGAGCAAAGAAGTTACCTCTTGTGATGGACCTAGAGACAGTAAAGTTGGCTCACCATGAAGGAGAGCATGTTCACATAACTTTATGGCTTCATGAAGTTGCTTGAGATGTCCCCATTTAGGAAGCCTTGCTATACCTGGATAAGTAATAAGAAAAAAAAAATGCATTTGCTTACAGTTCTATACTACTGTTTGCCATCACAATTTCAGAGTTTCAACAGAATGGCTCACCATATTCATCGATTGGTGCATCATAATCATAGCTTGTGGTAATGAATGGCCCCCCTGAAGTGCGACCGAAGTTTGTCCCACCATGATACTAGTAAAAAAGGGAAGAAAGAGAAAAAGGAAAGATGATGATGAACTTTATGGCAAACTTGCCAAACGCTAAATACAACACTTGTAAAATTCAATATCAGGAATGTACAAAAGGTAAACGGAAAAAAAAAAAAATTATACTTTTACGGGATTTCAAAGGTAGAAGCTACACCATATTTAGAAGAATACCATGTAATAATTGTGCACACTACCACCCTTTTGAAAAAATCGAGCAACTGCAAAAGCAATATCTTCAGGAGGCCTGTGAGGATCTCTTGATCCAAATGTTTTGAACCTGAATAATAGAAACCATGGTGGCATGATTAAAAGAAGACGGCATTATGGTCAATAAAATGAAAATGGGGAAAAAATTTCTATGAAAGTGATATATCTGGAAAAACAACACAAACTCAAATCTGTTAAATCATTAATGTTAGAAGACAGTCTTCAAGTCCAACATTTCATACATTTGGGTCCAAGAGACGGGAAACAAGAATTTTGATATGAATGATAATTTTTCCTAGTTAATTTGAGATTCTTTTCATGTAAGCCCAACCAGTAGCTGAAATCTATTTTCAAACATAAGAAAATCTACATTAATTTGCAAAAATTGCTCAAACCTAGGAGCATTAGTAATAATAAGGTGGCAAAAGATAAGAGCAACAAAAAGGTAAGACAGGTTCAAGGGATAGTCAAAATTCAAGACAATTTAGAGATTTACACAGTGGAACAAACACGCACACGGAAAATGCAAATCAACACATAGGATTTATGTGTTGATTTGCAAAAATCTGCCTACTCCACAGAAGACAGAGACTTCAGTAATTTGGAATATAAAAAACTAGTATGAAAATAGAAAAAAAAAAAATCTTGAGCCCACAAAGTGGCTGAGACACACATAGATCACAAACAACACCACTTGACACTTCTAAATCTATTGAAACATAAAGCATTTCTTTGTTTATTTCAAAAAAATTGGCACACATAAACAATGCACCAATTTTTTTTCCTACTTACGTGGAGTCTTACAAGAATTCACTTCTTCCACTTTGTTGTGTCAAGGCGAAGTCTATAGTTATGTTACAAGTAAAGGAATCTTGGCAATCATGAGGGCAAACACTAAGAACCAGAAAAAAGTAAGTACCAAGACAGTGCGAGGTAAAAGGAATTAATAAAGGCAGGGTTAGAACCTGAAATAAAATAAATAAATAAGAGATTTGTGGTTGGGATAGTGATATGTGTATGTATGCATGTATAAGCGTGTTTGCCTTGATCTAATAAATATACTTTGTGGAAATTCAAATTTACTATGGTATTACGACATTTTTTTCTTGATAAGAAACCTCATTACATTAATAAAGAAAACTAGATAAAGAAGAACAAAGAAGTTAAAGAATCTAATGTCAACCAAGATGACCAAACAACAAGACATTTGTCTAGCCCCTTGCAGCCTCGTTCTTGAGAAGATTCGAAGATACAACCCAAAAAGAGAAGCCTCAAGCAAAAAGTCCTACCAATTGTAAAACTATCCCTAGTTCCCTACTAATATTTTCTAAAGACCTATGATTATTCTACAATCAAGTACTCCAAACAGCAGCAAAGATGCCAATTCTCCATGTTTATGCTACTTATAATGAAGACTATTGGGAACGGCAAACAAATCTTCCAAGTATTAGGGTCTTTCAATCAAGCCACCTTAAGTAGTTGGAATAAGGAATAGGTTTGCTGTCAATTCTAATTACGAACTCAAAAAGCCATTGAGCCATATAGATCTTTTAGATACATGAATGGGCAACTTTACTTAAGAAGTCAATGGTAAAAAGGAATGACATAATGTAACTTTAATTGTTCGCCATTATTATGGAAACACAAATACTAAGCATCTCTAAAGCCAATGCATGAAGCAAATTTTTTCACCAAAATAAGAGGGGTGATCCTCATGACGATGACCTTTTCATAAATAATGGGAAAACAAACTATGAAGATCTCAAATATATGGATAAAAAAAATAATGATTTTTCTTTACAATGATGAGGATCAACTAATAGGATTTTTTTTTTTTTTTTTTTTTTGAGACCTTCTTCCCTTACGATTCAATTAATCTAAGAAGGCCCCCACCCCCTACAAGACTAAGAGTCGGGAGACACAAGGCACAAGACAAGCTAACCCTCTTGAGGAATTTAGAGAAGTTCAAGGGGAAAGTTGCAAATTTTTGAGACCTTCTTCCCTTACGATTCAATTAATCTAAGAAGGTCCCCACCCCCTACAAGACTAAGAGTCGAGAGACACAAGGCACAAGACAGGCTGACCCTCTTGAGGAATTTGGAGAAGTTCAAGGGGAAAGTTGCAAGTTAAACCCATGACCTCCATGGTGATCAACTAATAGGTATAATTTAAAAAATAAAAATAAAAACTAGATATAATAAATAAGAGGAAAGATGAGTACAACTTTCCAACATCACCATAGCATTGTCACACCTATTCCACACACTTAGCACATTTGATGTTAGGGCCTCATACATACATATTCAAACGACGACTAGATATAGGCCCAACATAATTAAATACACCAAACACTAACAAATCCATTTGAATACTTCTCCACGCTATAAAACCCTTCAAGATACGGGAGAACTCTATTGGATGTCTACAAAGTGATTATAATGATGTTATAAAGTGCCTAGCACCTATATTCACAAAAATAAGGATCGGAACAGTTTGAATTGTACTCAAACTGTTTTCACTTTTGTGAGAAAAAGAAATGTGAACAGGGGGGAAGTTATTTAAACTCTTCCCATTTTCTATGGGAAAAGGAAATGTGATTGGGGAAGGCATCAAACTACCTCTTGTCACCTTCGCGTGAGGAGTCTAACTCCCTTTCAAACACTTATCCAACAGTCTCCCACTTGTCCATATTGAGCACATGCAACACCAACATGCATGACCTTATGGAATACAATGAATGCAAGCTAACACAGAGCTTGCCTAGAGAAATCATACAAGAAAATATGAAGTGCGACCACCATGAATTGTAAACTCAAGGAGGGAGCTTCATACTAAGCTATGAAACTAGAATGCCACATCTCACCTTCAAAAAGTCAAAGCCCTCTCGCATAAAGATAATCTCCAATCAGGTTTCTTTCTCCCATAGTGGGTGGAAAATTCCTCTTCTTCCCGTCTTTGATTCTTTTTATATATAGGTAATGGGCACTCTATAGAGAGTCATTCAACTTCTTCAAGCTTTCACCAAGTCATCATTGAATGTGTTTAAGGCTTTAGTTTTATTTTGATCCAGCATGAGCTGCTTTAGATTTGAGTACTTATCAGTTCCAGTATACTTTGTTTGTAGTGTCCTTCAGTGGACTTCTTGTCCTCTTGAGATTGGTGGAGTCTATATGTTTGCAAACCTTAACCTTTACCAAAAAAGTTATAGTTTCTTGTCCAAAAAAAAAAAAAAATCTTCTATTTTATCAACCCTCATGACCTACACATACTTTACAAAGAAGATGATTTGGACATGTCTCCATGCCACTATAGCCAAAGTGACTTTGATATAAATGATACTATAAGACAATTTGAACAGCTTGCACTTAAAAACACATGATTTTGTTTTTGCACAATATTTTATTTTAACTCAAACTCCGTCTAGATTTGAGTTTGCCAAGCTAGGAAAATGAAGAGAAAGTAGTCGATAAGACTCCGTACCTCCTTTCCTCTTTACATCATGCTCCAATTCGATTTTTTGTGTCACCACCTAGTCATACCATCCAAACTTGTCGTGGAACCTCAACTTGTCGAGAGCCCTAATTATCATGAGCCAATTGAGGCCAAATGCATTAACTTGAACATGTCACTTTGTCATGATCCATAAAGTTACTCTTAGACACTTCTCCCCTCAAGCTACTCTCACGCAAATCATTTTTTTGAACATTTGGTTGTCAACCTTCTCTTTTCATCTGTCCTTCAAATGATACTATATGGCATACTGCTGAAGAAGCCTCAAAGGTAAATGTATTCAGATGGCTACTTGCACACAAGAAAATTTTTACTTTGAATGTTGTTCAAGAGAGTTTACCTTTTTTTCGTAAGTATTCTTGGACTATGACTCACATTTAAGGGGCATCTCAAAAGGAAAACGAGATTTTGATTTTGGTTGGTCTTGCAAACCTGTGGTCAATTTGTGTAGGTAGGACCATAATGGGAGAATTTTTTAGGGTATGCGCAAAACGAGTGGATTTGTATTTGGGATGAGGCTCTTTGGCCGCCTTCTAGTTAGGCCGCAAATTAGAAGTTTGTATTGAGATTTTTTTCATGATGGACTGGTACAGGAATTGGTAAGATTGCATGTAAGGCTGAGTGTTTGTTTATCTTTTTTTGGCTTGTTGAGTACCTTTGGAGGAGCTTCCATTTTGTTTCTCTTTATATTTATATCGATGTTTGTTTCTTCAACCAAAATAGGCATATAGGTTTTTTGTTCATTTTATCAAAATCTTGATAAATAAAATACAATAGAACATTAATTGTTTATGTTAAGAGTCCAATTTTTTTTATTTGAGATGATTCAGATTTTTGTTTCATTTATTATAGCTTTTCACTTCAATGTCTTTTAATATCATAATAGGGTTACAAAGAGAAAGCTGATTAAATAAGAGTTAAACAAAAGATTCCTTGTTCTTTTCTTTTCATCTCCTCCACTTCCTGCTCCTTTTCATTCATATTACTGTTTATTTCTTGTTTTAGTTGCAAAGATAACCCTTACCAATTGCACTTACGTACTCCAAAGTATACTTGAATTCTAAACTCGAAAAGAAAATTAAGGCTTTTTTTCATTCCAAATTCTGCATGATGTCCCCTTTTAGCACCAAAGAGAAACTAATAATGAATATATGGATGAAAGAAACAATGAAGAAATAAAAAGATAGAGGAACAATGAGGCTTGAAAAAGATGAAGGCCACAATAAGGGATGATTTTGGAATTCATTTGTATATTTCGTATTTATTGGCAGGGGATTCATATCGATGCACAAATACACATACCTCAGTGTCATGGGATTACTATAAATATATATATATATATATATATATATTTATTTATTTATTTATTTATTTATTTATTTATATATATATTTTTAAAAGACGGATTAAATGATCAACACACTTGTGGAGATTGACCATGGCATTTCAGGGAGAAGCAGGATCGAGGTCTATTTTAGATCACAGAAGATCCTATAGCTTTAGTTGCTTAAAGGGGTAGTAGATGTTACTTTTGTAGGATTTAGGAATATCTCACAAGAGGTCTCCTTGTCAAAGTGGGTACTAAAATAGAATAAGGCTCTAGAAAGATAGGAAATAACACCCTAGCCCTCTCTGCAAGAATACTTCTGATTTACTTGATTACGTGAGTGTTAGTTGTAGCTTAGCATTCATGGTCAGGCCTCAATACAGTAGCTACAACTTTTAGGTCCACTAGTTATCTAACACAGTGTCACAATTACAGTTTTGTGAGGCATTGCGTTCAAATCCTTTTATTGGCTTTTATTTGCATATGAGGTATTTGTTTATTTTGTATTACTTTTATACCTCTCCACAAGAGGGATGGAGCTCTAAGTGAGAGGGTGTTAGTGAAGCTTCATGTACATAGTTGAGCCTTTATCTAATAGTCATAGCCTTTAGGTCTAGTAGTTATCTAAAACAACAATCGCATAGTATATGAGAAGAGGGAAGTATACCTTAGAACATTGGCTCTAGAAGGAGCCCCAATGAATAGGAGATCCAAGATACAACAGAGCTGTGCTGAAAAATTAGTGACTAATGAACAAGGGTTTTTTTTTCTTTTTTTTTTTTTTTGGGTTAATATAGGTGAAGCTTAACACTCTCAACCCCAAAAAACCAATGCAGAGAACATCAACTGTGAGCCAATCCAATCTTCAAAATGTTCATGTTTGTATAGTTTGAGTTTGAGTTCTCTAGTTCCATAAAGAGTTGTATCAGGCTGCCAAAAATTCTACTCAGTCCGACCAAATTAAAGCGAGTGACTCAGATTTCTTCTTCATTGGCTTGTTAAATGGCATTTATCAATCCAAACTTTGGGTCCCTCAAAAATTACAGAAAGTTCTCGGACTCTGGTACTTAAGGTGTTGAATTTAATTGGGTTTCATGCTCTTTTTCCCCCCCTCTCCTTTTTGTAAGGGCTGGAATAAAGACTGAGGGAATGCATTCAACTTAATCCTTGGTAAACTTCCTTAATAGCTTTAACTGCTACAAGTGTTTATCTTCTCAAGAAATTGCATGAATAACAAAACTTTGTGGTAAGGAACCAAAACAACCACGACCATGTTACCACTAGAAGAAAAAGTGCTAAGATGGAAAACTAAAGTAAAAGAAATCATTACCATCCTGGCCAATTCTCAGTCCAAATCTTTGGTTTGTTGGGAGAATTAGGTGTGAATTGGTCACAATAGAATGAATTGCATGTATTTATCTGCATGTGCAAACAAGACAACTCTATTCAGAAAAAGTTAATAAAATTTTGACTTTCTTGTATGTAAACAACAAATTTAAATATCCTAATAAAATAAGATGAATGCAGCAAGAATCATTGTTTGAGTAAGAAAATGAAAAGCAACATTTCAATTCTACAAGCCTATCTAATTAGATTTAAAAAAAATTAAAAAAATAAAACAGATATCTAAATTGGAAACTTGGAAAATCATTGTCCAGGTAGCATGTTTTAAAAAGAAAAAATAGATATATCTCAGGTAGCTTACTTGTAATTGAAACACGATTTACTGTGAAATGTGAATTACCACTTTTTTTGGAAGGGTAACTTGCACTATGTTTAAATAATGGACTAACTCATTAGTGTCATATATAAACATGGAGAGCAGAATGAATCTATTTGAGTGGCTGTGAGAACTAGCTGATGGATAATCAACAGCTTTAACATCTCTAATGTTGATACCTAGATTTTGGGCTTAGTTTTATTTTTTTAATTCTTCACACAAAGACAAAATATGAGCTCCACTAATTGATCCATTCTCTGATACAGAATCTAAATAGACATTTTTAAGAATTACTAAACCTAGAAGCTATAGCTTGTAGATGGAAGCCCAATAGTGCCTGTGAAGATATGATTAACAATTCCCTGCATGTATAACCCCATCCTGTAATGGGAAGACAATACAAGAGAGAAGAAACAAATATCAACCATACAAGCAGGAAGCATGCAAATACAAACAAGAATCATAAGATTTGGATCCAATATCGACACAGTCATACCATGTTAGAAGTCATTAAACCCAAAAAACTAAAACTTGTAAGCAAAGACCCATCAATGCATACCAAACTATCATTAACAGAAATTATGTAAGGGTATCATCAAAGTTATTCTGCCTATGTTTTATTTTATAATCAGCCTTCAAAGTTTATAGAATTCCATCATCGTCAACAAACTAAAACACTGACAATCTCCTACACTTCACTACTGTAGAGTAGATTATTGTTTTATGCTTCTTAAGTGAGAACAAGTCTAAATCATTATCATAATTTTTGCATCATGAAAAATTAACACTCTTATCCCGTATATTAAAAAAGTAACAATAACCCTCTTATCTTCATCTTAACAAGTGTAATCATGCAACAATGGCAAGATATGATAAAATAAACACTCATAGGGGGAAGGACTGAAGGATCAAAAGCAAGTTGGTCATTGCCCTTTTGTGATGCCACAAATTTGTACCTGAGAGAGAGGATAAAGGATTCAGTATCCTCTCCTCTTGTACATTTTTTGTATACATCTATCATCTTCAAATAAACATTCGAAAAACTTCTCATCCTTGACATACTTTTGGTTGCACAATCATCATTTACTTTATTAATATTAACATACCCAGTTTCATGTAAAGAAAAGGACAATCTTCTACCTTTTTTAAAAAATAAATGCATCTGTAAAACTTCAAGATGTGAAAGATACTTAACATTAAAATACGTCAAACTTTAGGTTAATCATCAACAAAAGGGAAGAATAGTACTACTCAGCGACAATAAGTACCTTTCATATCTTAGTTTTTGAGGAATGGTTCTTAGTTATATAGGTAAGAAAGCAAAAGAGTCCTCTAATAGCCATTAGTAAAAAACGACAACCAAGGAAAGCATGTAAAAAAATTTAGTTTTTGAGGAATCAATCTTATATAAAATAACAGCCAGAAAGTATGTCAGTATTACCAGGAAAGAAATTAGGAGTAGACGCACAATTTTGTGAAGTTACCCTGTGTTCTACCAACACCAAATATGTAGGGAATGAATGATGTATGCAGTATGTAGTATGACACAATTAAAGAACAAAATGAGAAAACTAAAAAATATAATAGACATAAAGATTTAATTTGATAAAACTCTCAATGTGAAGGAAATATCCCCGGACAAGATGCAGAAAAATAGCTATAAAAGAGAAATTACAACCCTCTTTTTACACTCAAGTAGAAAACAAAAAGACTCTCACTCTTGAACTAGAAAAATCTAGGAAGAAGATGAAGAAGAGAAAAATGAAATAGTATAATTTTAAGGGAAGAGAAGAGTGTTATTTATAAGCATCATTGGACAACTTGCTTGTCACACCACTTCATACCTTGTCAAATCACTCTTCAAGCAACCATGAATTGTCACTATTTCCATGGCTTGTCATTGTTTTCTTCAACCATCCTTTAACTTTCCACAAGTAACCATCAAATCTTGTAGACTAGTCTCTATTTTCTTCAAATATTTTTATCACAATGTTTTATTAATTTTTCAAAACATATGCAAAAACAAATGTTCCTTACGTAACAATAACTTGAAATGCACTCTCAAGCCTATAATACAAGTCATGGCTTTTGAGTCAAGTTATTTTCAACATGGTATCAGATGTTTGGTTATGAAAAGGGTCTTCGGTTCATGTCTCATAATGGATAATTCGCATAATTGGTGTTTGTCTCTTCTGTCTATCCACAAGCAAAATGGGCTTGCATGGAGGGCAATTGCTAAGGAAAGATTAATATGCAGCACTAGGCTTGCACCAACAAGTTATAGC
>JAJIYU010006950.1:0-19816 GCA_030144865.1 Tinospora cordifolia | reverse complement strand
GCTCTTTTGACAACATAAGTTGTTAGCTCATTTGGTTAAAGTTTAAGATAATAACCCAAATGTCATGGGTTCAAATCTTGGTAAAGCCAACTTTTTAGTTAAGTTATTATAGAATTTATTAAACGTGTCTAAACGGGTCATAAACAGGTCACCCGTTTATTTAACGTGTCGTATTCGTGTTGACATGTTATGACCCGATTAATAAACGGGTCGTGTTCGGGTTAACATATTATGACACGATTAATAAATGGGTTGACCCGTTTATGACCCGCCGACACGAATTGCCACCCCTAGTTAGTTTGCCTACACCCAACCCTCCATTTTTTATGTCTCGTCAAAATTTATCATTCCTTCTCCCCATGCATAAGATGTACGGTGGATAATGTCACTAAAGCGAAATAATGGGAGAAGAGGTGGTGTGGTTCAGTGCCATTTAAGAAGTTATTCCCAGACCAATACAAACTTTCAGAGGTTCACAACAAGACAATCTCAGAGTTTATAGTGAAGGAAGTGAATGGAGTTGGAGGGACATGAGCTTGGAAGTTGTACGTAAAAATGAGCCTTTCAGAAATTAGGGTGAATAAAATCACAAGTCTTCTTCAATTTCTTGACCATTTTCAGTTGACAGAGGTGGAGTATAGGGTTGTGTAGATAGGAAACTCTCAAAAATACCTACTCAGCAAAATCATTCTACCAAGCCATACTTAGAGTTAGAAGCATTCCCGAGGATGGTACCTCTTTTATTAGGTCTATTAGGCCCAACCAAAGCCAAAATTTTGGCATGTTTCCTTTTTTGAGAAAAAACTAGAGAATATATATATATTAATCAAGAAAACTGTCATGAGCTATTTGGGCAGCATTACTTGGACTGCATAATATTATACCAAATTTTGGCATGTTTTATCAATCATAGGAAATCACATCACGCTAAGAATGTGCAAAAGAAATTGCCTAACATGAATCTATGCCCTTTGATTTGCATTTTTTGCAAGGGAGCAGCTGAGGACATAAATCGTCTTTTTATGCACTGCAAAGTTTTGCTTCAGATTTGGAACATTTGGAAATCCAAGCTGCCAAGTTTTTTGGTGCCTTCTATATCCAATTTCTTCGAGATGCCCAGATATATTTCCATCGACTCCATCAATAAGTACTGGAAGATAATTCTCTTAGCCATCTGGTAGACAGTTTGGAAGGAGAGGAATGCCAGAATTTTCAAGGAGAAACATCAGCCCGTGTAGCTTTCCTGGGAGAGATCCCAACCTTTGTTTGAAACATGGGTTTTGGTCACTAGATTAGCGACAGGGTATAGCTTTGATATTAGATGCCCTTGCATGGATATCTCGTCCAGCATGGGAAGACATACTATCCTTATTTTTAATATAATATTATAGTTTCCTTTTAAAAATTTACCAAAAAAAAAAAAAGTCCAGTGCAGCATCAATGCCTTAAGACCCAGAGTCTACAAAGGAATTACCTGTTCAGATCCCATTCTCGAAATAGATAGATTGGCAATTTCCTTTCTCCCAAGGATACTCGAAGATATCAAAGTTTTAAGCAGACAACAGATCACAGTTAGAATATCAGCACAACAAAGCTTTAGAGAGATTCTAGTATCAGTCAAACTTCTTATCATAATATCCTGCAAACAGAAAAGGAAAAAAATAACAAAACATGAATATTCAAGAATCTGCCCATTCGAGATACTGTAATAACAATTGCAGGATAAGAAAACATAAATTTACTGAAGAACTGAATTCTGCAATGTAACAGAGGAAGTACCAACTCCAAAAGATTTGGCAAAGAAGACAGTGAGAAGTGCTTGCAAAGAATCTGCAGAATATTAATGCAGTGCTGAAAGAAAAAGGACAACAGTAAAAGCAACCCTTCAGATGCACAACAAAAAGAAATCCAAATATGGAGCATAAAATTTTTATGCTTAACAAGCATTAGATTACCTTAGAATTACTTTCCTTTCTCGCTAGATTAAACATGACTTCCCAAGTAACATCAGGTATAACAGAGAAAAAACTGGCAATCACTGATATTACGTCAGAAAACTTCCATCTAACAGAAGAAAGGGGAATGCTTAATATATCCTTCCCATTAGCTGCCAAAACATCCATATCTTTGGTATCCTCAGACACATCCAAATCTATATCAACAATCCTAGATTTAGTAGCATCTGTAGGGTAAGAATTTTGTGGACAACTCACAGAAGAAAAAAATTCCTCAGAATGAACAGTTCTCAAATCACCCCAGCCTTCCTCAAATGGCCTTACCAGAGCCCTTAACAGTCTCTCCGTAATTTGGATGATGTCTCTAGTGGGCATGTCATCGGCATTGTTCTGCTTCCTACAAATGGCCAAAAAAGGGGAGCAAACAAAGCTCCTGATTGCCACAAAAAGTGGCCCTGTTCCATCAAGACTGGAATTTGACCCCAAACACTCGCGAGTTTGAAGATCAATAGGGTTTTTGTCAAGTATAGAAACTACATAGTGAAGCAGCTCAACTAAATGAGAGCACATCTTTGTAACAAATGATGATTTTTCTTCCTTTAACCTGCAAAAGTAATCAAGATAAGAGACATGAAGAACAAACAAAGTGCATGAAAATATAATTGCAAAGAAAGACAAGCATAAGTTTTCTTTTTAACGATGCTATTAAAACATAATTCACTAATAAAAACTGAAACAAGTTTTTGCTAAAACAAACGGTAATTAGTTTGTCCCTTGATGACTTTATCAGGTCCATGTAACACGCTACATCTACGGCATTGCTTTGCATCATGATAGCACCACAAGATAGCATCTACCACTCAATAAATTTCCCAATCTAAAATAATTTCACAACCTTAGAGAAATTTTGAACAATTTCATATCAGGGTGTTTTGTTCTTCCAAACATAGACAAAATTTATTCATAAATTCGGAGAACAGAAATCAGGAATCTCTTAGAACAAGAAATGGAACACTTCAAGAATGTTAGTCAAAAACATCGTAGGAAGGCAGAAATTGTTGTCTTTGTCTTGCTCAATACTTAGAAAATAGAATAAACGGATCCAAAAGAGAAATTCAATATCAGATTTGATTTCTTTAAGTCATTGTGACAGAAAAAGTTGTATGAGTCTCCATTTCATGCTTGAACCTCATGCAATCAAGTTATTATGAATATGGCATTGATCGATCTTCCACTATACATGCCTTGAGACACCAATAAACTTAATTATGAATCTTTATATGACCCACTGAGCTTTTTGCACATTCCAAATTATTTAATTTGTGAACCCATGTGAGTGTTTGGCATGAGGAATGGTGTTTGAAGAATACAGATGCAGTAACAAGGCCCACTTTCTAATTCAAGAAATAAGATCTTCAGCTCAAGAATTAAACCATTTCCTTGTATCTAAGAAAACTTAAAGATTCATAGAATGGAAGTTTGATCAGAACAAATCACAAATTTTCTTCAAAAATTGATCAACATAAAGATCAAACACTTTGATTTAAATTAGCTTCGCCTCTAAAGCTCTTGCCAGTCGTTAGTCATTAGGGATCAAAATGTGGCTTTCAAATCAAATTTACTAAATGGATGCTGCCAATAAGTGTATTAAATAAAGATAATATACATTGCTTATTAAGTGCATCTTATATGATATATCTTGAACTGTGTGACTGCTATGTTTTAGATCTATATAATATGCATTGTTTTTTTTTCAAGAAAGTGAAAAAAAAAAAAAAGATTAAAAAAATGTGGACACTATTGCTGCAAAAGGTAGAGGGGATGCTGTAACAGAAGAGACGTGTGGAATGAAAAGGGCAAATGGACCTGCCGTACATTCTTGTTAATCCAACAAACACCTATATGCCTCTAGCAGCCATGGATTATTACCAATTAGCAATATCATGTCCAAAAGTCCAAGTTCCCATTTAACAACTAGTTGCTATATACAAGTCCATAACAAATTAGTGTAACTATGTCTGAAAGTCCAATTACCTATTTAAACAATAGTTATTATGTTATTTTTAAGAAATTATCGTCACCACAATGCCCTTTTAGTGGGCTATTTCAGTTAGTTATTTATCTAACGCTTCAAATCCTATATTTGTGGTCTCAAAAATACTAATATACTAGACTAAATTTAGGAATCAATTTTTTTTAAGCAGAAACTAATAGATAATTATATTAATAAAAAAATTTAAGTACAAAAGTCAAATGAGAGATCCAACAAAAGAAAAAGCAAAATACAAAGATTACAATGATTATAGAATGTTTCCCCCATTTCCCAAAAGAGTATCCCATTGAAAGTTTAGAGCTAGAGATCCACGAGACGAACAAAAAGTTCGATCTCTCCCATATCATGGGGATTTCTCTCTTCTTTTCTTTGAACACCCTTGAGTTTCTTTTCTCCCACACAGTGTACCAAATTGTTGCCATAAAAATTCTCCAATATTGCTTTATTCTGAAAAAGTCTCCATTTGTTGTCTCTAGGTTCATATCCGAATTAGTTGGAGGAATTATGCTTGGGTGCAACTGTGTCCATTTTCGCCACACTATGATGGTCACGTTGCACTCCATGAAAAGATGTTTTGAGCTGTCCACATTCTCCCTGTACATGAGGCAAATAGAGGGGCTTAGATAATAATTGAGAAGGCGTTTTTGAAGATTTTCTCCTGTTTTCAGTTTGCCTAAGCTCCACTACCGTAGAAATAGTTTTACTTTCAGTCGAACTTTTATGTTCCAGATAAGAATAGGAGGGTTTGTTGTTATTCCCATATTTTCTTGTAGAATCCTTTCCATAAAGGATTTCACTGTGAAATAATTCTCCTTTCCTCCTTCCCATGAAGGTCTATCTTCCCCTCCAGCTTCATTCCATTGGACTTCTTGAAGGTCATTTAGGAGTTGTCCCAATTCCTCCATTCGGTCCTCCCCAATGTTTCCACCTACGTGTAGATTCCATCCGCCTTGTCCTCTTGTCCCCATATCATTTGAGGTCCTAAATTGGGAAATGGCTGCCTCGTGCTTATTTGAAGTCTTGAATATGTTTGGGTATTTGTCCTTTAGCTTTGTCCAGCCACACCATCTATTTTCCCAGAATGCCACACAGTTTCCTTGCCCAATTTTCCAGCTAATGTAGGGGCGGATTTTCTCATAGAGGCTATGAATTCCTTTCCAAGGGGATATGTGGCTGCTTTTTCTATTTTGACCCACCTCTCTGTCAAAAGCCTTCCTATCGTGAATGCTTTGAATCACCTTCACTCACATTGAGTTCGGGTGCTCCATCATTTTCCATATCCATTTCCCACTGAGAGCTATGTTTTTTGCATGAAGGCCTCCTATACCCAACCCTCCTTTTTCAAGGGGTCTACAAACTTGAGCCCAACTTATCATGTTTATTTTAGCTTCAGAATCTTCATTCTTCCATAGGAAGTCTCTCATCTGTTTTTTCAGGATGTTAGCCACCTTCTTTGGTAGTTTAAACAAGGACATATAATAAGTTGGCATTGCCTCCAAGACTGATTTTAGGAGCAAAATTCTTCCCTCTCTAGAGAGATAGCTTTTCTTCCACCTCGCAGCTCTTCTTTTCACAGTTTGAATCACGGGTTCCCAAATCCTATTCTATAAGGGTTTCCTCCTAGAGGCATTCTCAAATACATCATAGGTCATTCCCATTGGGTTATTTGCAACAAAGTAGCCAGACTATCAATTTCTTCCTTTTTCATGTTAATCCCTAGCAATTGACTTTTTGTGTTGTTTATTTTTAAATCTGACAGGAAGCAGAACGTCTGCAACACCTTCCACTTTGTTTGAACTCCCTCCCTACTGTTATTCATGAAGATCAGACAGTCATCCGCAAACAGTAGGTGGGTTAGTTGAAATTTGTCCTTTCCTACCATCATGCCTTGAATTGTCCTATATTATTAAGTAGGTCCGTCAGATGTATTATTAACTAGATTGTTTTAAAAGAAGAATACAAAGAGACCATTGAGTTTATTATTATCTTTCTTTACAAAAACACTTGAACTTTAAAATCTTGTTCAAATGCACTCCCAAAATTATAAGGATTACCTTAAAGATGATCAAGTTTGTGTTATGGTCGGAATACTTGATAAACCTGATCATGCTGCTGGGTTCCAAAAAGTGGTCCACTCTCCACCAGTACAGGCACACAATGCCCAAAAGTAAAATCTATCAAAAACTCAATTGCATAACTTGCACCAACAACAGATGAAAGTAGCACATATTTCATTAATAATATCAATAATTAATTGCAAACAACCTCTATCAGCCTACCACACTCTTGGGAATGAACCATGCCCATACCCAAGCCATTGATCTCCCAAAAAAGTGGTCCACTCTCCACCAGTACAGGCACACAATATCCTCAAGTAAAATCTATCAAAAACTCAATTTTATAACTTGCACAGATAACCATGGAACGAAAATTTGACTTCGTTTCAACTTCAAACTTCGAAAATCAAAATTAATTCGAAGAGTTCGAAAGATTCAAGAGAATATTTATAAAAATTCACCGACTTATGAAAGTCCAAAAAATTATATGTAAATGCTAAAATATGCATAATTTCAATTAAAAATAATGAAAACAAATACAACTAGATACATTTTACATATATATGTATAAATATTGTGATTTCAAACATTTATAATATTTAATGTCCATCACACATGTTAAAAATTTTATATTAGTTACCTGTGCATTCCACGAATTTTACCAAAAAAACACCGAAATCTTCAAATTTTTCACGATTTTCGGCGAAGTCTTTGAAGTTTTCAAAACTTCGTCAAAATCTTCACTGAACTTTGTTTGCTATTTTAGATTCTACCATACTTAGCTTATTTTATTAATTTATTATTTACATGTATTTCTTTAATCTTGTCTTTTGAGAGTTTAAACTAAAATAAAATGGCTTTGAAAATGCTTCAAATTTATTTTTAAGCTTTTATCTTATTTCAACTTCATTTATTCAATTTCTTCTTTTCTTTTCTTCTTGGTAACCCATGCCAAATGATTTATAGTTCGTTAACTTGTTAAAATTCTAGAACTTATTTTGCTATGTTAATTGATACAATTAAAAAATAATACATAATTATTAGTATTTCTATTTTTAATTGATAAAATAACTTTTTTTTTTAACTTCTATGTTGAATTTCATCTAATTTTGTAGGGTTTTTAATTGATTTTTGCATTTTTAAATTAAAATGTAGATCATTGTCAAATTTCTTGAACTTTGTCGAATTATTATAACTTTGATTTTACCTCCACTTCCCACTTCGATGGTCGAAAAAAAGGAAAATAATTTGTAGTTCACTGAATTTCGTGGAATTCTAAGCCCATGCAGACAACAGTTGAAAGCAGCACATATTTCATTACTAATATCATCAATAGTTAATTGATGATATTAGTAATGAAATATGTGCTGCTTTCACCGTACCGTTGTGGTACGGTGAAAGCAGCACATATTTCATTACCCCCCCCCCCCAAAACACAACAGTAAAAACCTGCAAACTTTGGGTTCCAAAGCCACCACTTTACCAGTTGAAACAACAAGTTTCCAACACAAATTTCATTTTTTAAAAAATAGGTAGCAAAAAGTTCAAATAAAATCAAGGTAAAAATTACCAATAAGATCTCACCTTGTTAAAATTGAACCATAAATGAAATTGCAAATGAGGGCACCAAGAAAGAAGAGATCGGACAAATGGACCTTTTCAGTCTCCTTATTCATCAAAGCCATGAGAAAGAAATTTTCCATTTCAGCAAGCAGGGGTTGCTTTATTTGACGAGGAAGACAGATATTTAGATGGCAATGAGAATGGGATTCCTTTCAAATCAAAATAAAAATAATAAATACACAAAGAAGACCTGGAGAACTCACACAGAAAAATTTTTCCATTCCAAATAATGCATATAATGAATTAAGGTCCAACAGAAGTAACAGTACCTCAACAGAAGAAACAGGCTCAATTCCAGCCAAGATTTCAATACTACATTCAAAAAGTTCATTAAGAAAATCATTATCTTCACCCATCTGCAATGGCAGACACAATTACGGAATATCAGCTTAAAATGTTAACCTCATCAGGTCAGAAAATCAACCAAATGCACCTTGACTTTGTCTTCCACAACCTCTGAAGAATCTACGTATATGCTTGAAATAGAAACAAGTTTCAAGCAATGTGGAAATGGTACGCAGCCATCACAAAGAGAAAAGATAGCCGCCGGCAACAGCAATATCACTCTCTCATTCAGCTGATAAGGTTCCTACAATAAAACCAAAAACAAAAAACAGAAATTCCTATTTAGCCACAATACTAAAAGAAGCTTATTTACCAAAATCGCTGAGAAAAAAAACAGCATAATAGCGTCTTAACTACTTGGGATTAACCACCAATGTTTTACTCGCATTGAACACTATGCCAGACCAAAGTTTCTTTCAGGAGAAGAGCACTTATATGCTTCCTAATTACAATAGTTCAAGTCAATCTTAGACATCCACTTGCACTTTTGTACCTTCAAAGTGTACCACCTCATTCTTTCTCACAAATGTAATCCTTGGGCTTTCATCTCAAGTGATCAAAGCACCTAACAAAATTTTCCTCATTTTCAAAAAATTTTCTGTAATCTACAACAGTCCAAACCCAAAAATAGTTCAACTGGATACCAAGTGCAAATGGCAACCACAACATATGGGTTTTTTCAATAAGTAAAAGATGGGATACGCTCTTATAACCACCTCATTCTTTTTGGTCTCCTAGAGACTTATTGAATCCGCTTGAGTTGCATTTATAATTCTTTGGATAGCTTGCCTTTTCTCTTTGGATCTGCATCCCCAAATCTTCCAACTCAAAATCTTCATGAGAACTATGATAGCCATTAGACCCTGCAAACTAACTACTAGACAGCAATTAGTTGCGCGTTGATGGATAGAAGGAAATCTCTAACTCTTTCATATTCTGCTTCTTGATCATCCTTCATCAACGCATTACGGTCGTATGCGCCAATCATCTCCTTCTCCCCCTCCGCAAGGTCATCTATGGACTGATTTCGTCTTACAGCGTTGTGATTTCGTCTCATATATATATATATATATAAACCAACACAAATTACTATAATATTATGCTACATTCATACACGAGAAAGCTTAACTGCAACATAGAAAATAAAAAATAAAAAAATGTAGTCACAGATCCATTACCTCAATATTTTGATTGTGATAATGATAAAAATAATTACAATAGCAACATAAATGAAGATAATCATGATACTGCCAATTAAAAGAGTAACAAATAGATGCCACACATGAAAACTTACTTACCAGCTCAACAACTAAATATTTGGGAAGAAAAGGTATACTCATTTAATACATTGAATGACAATCATGAATGAAAAATATAACGTGAATTACATAAAGAATTTAGAATTGTAAGCATGACTTCATGGTTGGAAACCTCCCAATACGAGCATTTCAATTCCAAAAATAAAAAATAAAAAACTACGTTATAAAAAGAAACGATACTTCAAATAAAGCGATATAAGCATAACGGAAGAATTGGGTTTTCATTTCCCAATTGAAGGAAAACAAAAATTTCCTAGTTGAGAATTATTATTGCACCAATTTTAAGTCGCAGTATAGACCTTTTCACAAATTTGAGACATTCACTAGCAACACTTTTTTTCTGACAAGAAACTGAGCAAGATGAGGCATTTCTTAGCAACGGTTACATAGCTATTGACTGCGGAATGTCATTAGAGAAGAACTGTCAGTTATGTTCTCATTCAGAATGGTATTTGTGTGTCACCTATGAATTAATCGAATCACAAGTTTCAAGACAGAACCCATAAGCATGGTGAAACAATATAACCGACCTTGAAGTTAAGTAACCCAAGAATGGCTCTTAGAAGATTTTGTCTGAGAAGCAACACATCACGAAGATCACCCTATAAATACAAAAAAATATATATAAAAAATAAAATCTTTGGGATCAGTGTTCAGAAGTGCATATCTTTTCTTGTGGTGCAGAAAATGCACTACACAGTTCACATGGATATATGAAGATAATATCAGAGTTCAAGGAAATTCATATTGTAAATTATGTCAAGAACTTGATAATCAAGCTCGAACACTAAAATGAGGATAAGAAAAGACATTATTAGTACAAATAAGAAAAATAAAAATAAAAATAAAAACATGTAAGAGCCTTAAGCGTAGATTTTGAAGCATCAATGGACTCATAACATTTAAAAAATTAGTAGAATTCTAACCAAATTGAATAAAAATATTTATGGCTTCCAACCAAAATACAGGTGATACATTTTAAAGTGCTTATTGCAGATTTTAAAAAAATATACGTTAATCACTCTAGAATATTCACACTATTTGGTGCCAACATGGCAAGGCCTCTCTTTCGTTTTTATTTGATGTTGGGATGGTGAATTTTTGTAGAGTGCCTAACATATAACATAATTCATATCATAAACCTTTTGTCAGGAGATCCAAATTCAAGCGTGAATGTCCCTTTCCTAGACAGACATATTCCTTAAAAACACTATCTAAACAAAAAACAACATACCTGAGCACCTTTCCTTGTGAAATACCACATGATGAAGTATAATGCAGACCTAAGGCCATAACCATTGGATCAGATACTCATGAATATCAAATATATAAGTTGAATGAAAATAAAATTGAAGAAAGAAGCATGACACCTAAGCAAATCAAGTGCATCATGCACATGAGGTAAAGACTCAAAAGAAAAGTCTACAACCATCTAGATTTTTGACATCTATCTTTAAACAATACATAGATACACATATATACAACTGACGGACAAGGCTACGCTCATTCTGGGACTTAAAGAGAGACAATATGTGCAACCTTACCTCCATACAAAGAGGTTGTTTCAAGATTTGAACCCATGACCCTCAAGTCACAAATAAGCAAGTGAGCAACCTCTATAATTGTGCCAAGACTTGCCCTTTGTAAAGACCACACTAACCTCCAATAATTTTTATTCAAATGACCTAATTACTCTTATGATAAGAGAAAATTAAAAGTTTGTCAAGTTTGCTTAATAAACACTCTATTTTTAAATAAGAGTTTTTTATGTTATTATGATCAAAAACTTTATAAAATATAAGCTCTTATTTAATTAGTTCTACTGTAAAAAGTCTTAACAAATAAATACTAAATATTTTAAGAAGTAGAGTTACCAAATAAGCCTAAAATACAAGAACTCTAAATCTCAACTCTATAAGGATCTAAATAAAAGCCTACCACATGCATAAGGTTCCCACCATTTCAGGTCCAGAAAATGGATAATATATCTAGTAACCTCCCATGGAGCCTATTTTTAGATTTTAATTTAGGATCCACATGTCAAAAAAGGCAACCACTGTGCCTCGCACCTCCAAAAGGCCTACCTCTTCCCAACGCAAACCACATTGATTAGGCCTCCTATGACAATTATTTTGCAGGCTTGCATTAAATAACACAATTTTATGCAAGTTATTCATATAGCGAGTTAAAATAAATAAGCAAAAAACTATGACAGAATACAAGAACTCCACATCTCATCTCCATAAGGATTTACATAAAAGCTGTACCACATGCATAAAGTTCCCACCATTTACAGTTCACCTCCACACAGAGAGTTGGCTATTTTAGATTTTAATTTAGGATCCACAATCACATAGAGAGACCCCAACCCATTGCACTAAAGACCCACACTTCCAATCAAGAATTTAATATGGATCTGAAGCTTTTCATGGACAAGCTATTTCTAGATTTAAATTCAGGATATCTATGTCATATGGAGCAACCTTGATTATAGCACCAAAGGCCCATCATTTGTAAGGATCTACATACATGACAAAAAAATATATATTTTTCACAAAAAAACATAGAAAAAAAATTATACATCATAAATAGATTATGGTCATTCCTAAGATACACCTAGCATGGGTCACGGATCAAGATAGCATTTAACAGCAAGTTCAAACTGGATCGAAGAATGTACTCTTACTTACCTAGATTGATGGCTTAGCTTTGAATACCTCATCTTATCATTTTTATTTTCATATTTATGGCATTCCCTTTGGAAGTCTAGAACTTTTTATAAATATTAATACTAACAGAAACAAAATTACTAAGGACAAAAAAAACAAAATGGAAACAAGTGTGTCTTCTTAGTTAAGGTAATAAAACTAAGAAAATAATAATAATACTAACAATAATAATAATAATAATAATAATAATAATAATAATAATAATAACAAGAATCAGTATGCCAACCCCTTTTCCTTTCTTTAATTCATAAGTTAGGAATTTAGTTGCAATGAAAACAAGCAAGCAGCGCACTTACATTGATGGCATATGCTTAAATAGTCGAAGATCCCATATATCCTGAGGTAGAGTAGGTACGCTAAACAAATCCTGATGATGAATCTTTATGGTTAGAATATTTATCATGTCAAATCAGCAAAATGCACCAGCAATGTTTGGTTACATTATTATAAGCAGATAGCAGAACATGCACAAGGACAAGAATAAATTAAAAAAAAAACAATAAAAATAAAAATCAACCAAAGGAAGCCAACAACTTACTTTTGAAATGATATTTCCGAGAAGCACCAAAGACGCATCTGCCTGTGCCACAGAGAATGCACTAAATTGTTAGAAGAAAGAAAATCCAGATGAACCAAAAAGGAAAGCGATGGTAGCTCACCCGAGCAAATTGCCATTCAAAATAACAACAAAGAAAAGGATTAAAAAAAAATCCTGCAGAAAGATACAAGATAAATTTAAACAAGGAAATATAAGAGACCAGCGAAAATTTCAACTTTTGTCCACAATATGACATGTCTAGGGGCTAGCACTAAAATAAATTATGGAGAGCAAGTTCAAGCTACATAGCATCTTGGAAGCTATGGATTGTTTCCTATCTTATATGATCCAGATTAGATTTTCAATTACAAACAAGCAACTGAAACTTTCAAACTTTACTATAACACAGCTTGCCTTTATACCAATGCAGGGTAACATTTGTCTCAACCAGAAATGTGTTGCACACAACAAACAAATTAAGCAGCTTCCATTGTTTTTACAACATTTTAGAAGTGAATTTTTTTTTTTTTTTTGGGACTTCTCCTAACAGCCAAAAAAATAAAAAAATAAAAAATAAAAAACAAAAACAAAAACAAAAGTGTTTTGGGTTTTTTTGATGAAACTGAAATTTCCTTGAGAAGATGTACAAGAAGCGAGAAAGGTGGTTTTCTGCTAAGGAAAATGAATAACTAATATCAACTCCTCTAATTCCATAATTTCATCAACCCTCCTGTTTTGGTTTTTTCATAATCACCAGGTCTATGTACTTCATCATCATGGAACTCCAGTCATTTTACACATGCCCAACAGTGACCTCCCTTAATCACAAAATAATATGTTCAAGGACCATCTAAAATTCTTTGGATTTGCCCACCTCACAGACAACGTCAAATAATCTTTTTGTAGGTTCACCTCAAGGGATAGGCAAACAGGGAAAGTAGTTTTGCTCCAGAACTACTATCAACTTAGTTCAACCAAGCCTTTCTCAAACCACATGAAGTCTGCTATATGAATTTGTTCCCTATAATTGGCTCTATCAAAAGCTAATTCAATTAGCCTATCTACATCCAAAGGGATCAAACTTTTTGCACTGTACGTCATATCAAATATCCTGAATTTGCTGACAATGACAAGAACAAGAAAAACACTCCTCAAAAAAAAAAAAAAAACCAAACGCCACCACGCACATTTTACATCATTTCATCATTGATATGAACACCAAGCCATTATACCCCCAAAAGCACTTCTTTTCTTTCAACTCTGGAAGGTTGAGTTGTTCGGAAGAGTTGTTTTCCTCAACTACAGTAGGTTTTCCCTTTGTTAAAGAGTTCAAGTAACATATTATCCATTTACCTAAGTCAACTATTAACTCCATAAAAAAATGAAAGAAAACCATGGCACCAAGATAAAAAAAACATCAACCAGATAAATCTAAAAGCCAAAGAAAATATCTCACTATGGTTGGGAAATATGACTACAAGATATATAATTGAAAAAAAAAAAAAAAAAGTCTCCAATAGGACATCACAATATTGCAGTTGGAACCAGAATCAGAATGAAAGCAGCATCAGCAATTAATTAGAATAATTGATTTGATCAAAATGCATAAATAAAAGTGTAAAACTCACAACTGAAGCAACATTGCTGAATATTGGCAGTCCATGAACTAATGAATTCCAAATTGTATGCCAACCCCCACCAGGCTGAAAATTTATTTAAATGAAGTATCCACATTAGAGAATAACTAGAATCACTAAAAAAATATGTAGAAAATAAATAAATCTGCAATTTAACACAGAAATGTGATGCACAGGTTTGCAAATTAAACTCTAGAAATTACCTAAGATTACAATTTCCGACAAACTTAAAAGGGGGAGAGAGAGAGAGAGAGAGAGAGAGAGAGAGAACAGAGTTATGCTAGCCGAATTATATGTTAGTAAATATAAAGCAATTGGTCCATGTGTACAAACCAAAATGTTATTCTACAAATTCAGGACAAAATAGGAAAGACAAGAACAAATGCGGAACAGAGTTATTCAAATGAAGTATCCATATTAGAAAATAACTAGAATCACTAAAAAATATGTAGAAAATAAATAAATAAATCTGCAATTTAACACAGAAATGTGATGCACAGGTTTGCAAATTAAACTCTAGAAATTACCTAAGATTACAATCTTTGACAAACTTAAAAGGGGGGAGAGAGAGATAGAGAGAAAGAGTGTGAGATAGAGAACAGAGTTATGACTAGCCGAATTATATGTCAGTAAATATAAAGCAATTGGTCCATGTGTACAAACCAAAATTTTATTCTGCAAATTTGGTACAAAATAGGAAAGACAAGAACAAATGCAGAATTTTCTTCTGCTACAAGAGCATTACTAAGAAGACCAGTACAGCTTCTTTAGTTGCAACTTGCAACTCTAATTGTTGTCGAATAATCACCAAACATTGATCACAAAGGCAAAATGAAGATTGACAGAAGAGCATGAAGATCAATTAGGAATACGGATGAGGTTTATGATCAATTAGTTAAAGGTAGAAGATCAATTGGTTGAATATTGAAGATCAATCTCCTACGACTTGCTTGAGAAGTATTTATTTTAGCAATATAACTGGTTTTGAATAATTAAATATACTTAATTTTTTTAAAAAGAAACAAAGATTCACTGATATGACAAGATTGCTACAAACATGATTAGTATTTCACCTATCCACCTACAAATACAATAGAAGAAGCCAACCTTGCCCTACCCATTCCCACCCCCACCAGACATTACAAGATATTCTTCCCCCCCCCCCCTCTTCTAATTTGAAATGGGTTACCCCAACGATAAGGGACCATTACTTATCTAAAAGGACGCTAACAACACGGACTCTTCCAAAATCTGTATAGGTGTGAAGGCCTATCCTCGAAGATCCTACATCAATGTAATTGATAGTGAATTTTCCCTCGTAGCTTAACCACTTTAGTCCTATATATAAGCATTGGCTTTGAGAGGAAGATATAGATCTATTACTTTGTTTCCTTTGCTTCCTTGGGGACATGTATGTCTATGACTAAGATATAGGTAAATAATATTCAATTTTGTGTTCGTATTTCTACAATCTTGGTGATTATACAGTGTTGTCAATGCCTTACTTAGGCCCTAGGACTAAAGAAATTGCCTTGGGCCCCTTGGCCCTCAAGGGGGCTCTATATAATTTATTTTTTTCAAGGCCACCTATGATTTCTTTTTTTTTTCATTTATAAAAAACGAATGCTCCTTAATCCTTATAGTTAGAATCATCCAAATCCAGAAACCCCAAAACATCAAGTTTTCCTTCAACCATACTCCGAGTCCAACAACAACTTCGAGTACATTTTGACACCAATTGACAACCTTCTTCGCCTTTTTTGTTTTTTTTTTTGAAACTGGAAACTATTATTAATAATAATAAGCTAGTACAAAATGTCGGATGAGATATCCGGCTCATTACAATGCCATTACATTGTCATAGCCACCTTCTTCGCCTTTTTTAATCCAATTAACAATGTTCTCCCTTTTGTTTTATACAATTTAAAACAAAATGTCAAATACAATTATAAGAAAATTTAATATATAAGATTAAATATATTTATTTATTTGTAAATAAACAAAAATATTTGTGATGTATATATTGAAATTAAATAATAATAATTGTATGTATGTATGTTTGCATGCATGTATGTCTATATATAAGGGAGCAATGAATAAATAAAGAAAAATTTTTGGCACCTCTAAATAAATGTTTTATATGCAGCCCAAGTCTCAGCTAGGCCACGCCTTGCCTAATGAGATATAATGCCTACTACCACCTTCCTTTATGACAACATTGGTGACACATAAACAAAGTGACATCATACGCTTTGGAGTTAGTACAGGAAATGTTGCTTAGGAAGAAGTGTAGTTGGAAGAGCTAAGCAAAACAAGTAAATAGAAAGAGCTAAGCAGATTAAAAATCATTAAAGCCTGATTCGTATCATTATGCTTGATAAAAGGAATGAGGGCAGCTCCAAGAGAAAAATATAGGAACGAAAAAGTACTTTGAACATTAATATGTTCCTATGCAATAGTCAAGAATTCTTGATGGTATCGAGCAGGAACAACCTGTTCTTCCCGAATACTCTGATTCAATTCCAAAGATTTTTTTTATTTTGAACTAATGAAAAGAAAATGGAATTGCCCATTGTGCTACATAGAAGAAGAATTCTTCTTCAAAGAATGAAGTATTCAGTTGACATAGTTAGGAGGTGGCATGCACCTCCATCCCAAAAAGTAGCTATTATAATACAAGGTTGATAGATTGAGGTAACCTCATCTGATACAAGAAGAGTCATGCAAGTGCGAACTCACCTTGAAATAAGAACCAAAGATTAGGAGTGCTTCACTTAGGATGTTGGCTTGGTGGACACTAGAAGTACAAATATTAAAGGCTAGGTGTCATGCAACCATTTCAATAAGGCACAATTCATGAGGTGTAATTGCCAGACAGCCACATGGCAAGAGGCCTGCTAGTAAATTATAAATGCACCCCTCAACTTTCTCATAGGTATCGAAGGGTATTATGTTAACATAACACCAATGTCCCTCAAAATAGCCACTTCTCTATCTATAGCAACATGCAAATCCTAACCGAGGTCTTCCTAGTCAAACCCAGGACATCCTCACTAGAGTTCATCCATACAAAGATCAAAAGGACGCTCTTAGTTTCGTCAAGTCATAAATGAGGTCTTCCAAATTAGAGCTCAAGTCATTCTATCCAAAGCTCATTCACCAAGAGATTAAATGGGTGTTTCCAGCTATTCTTGAGATCATACCTAAAAGGTCCTCCCATCATAGCTTAGGTGACCCAATAGAAAGCACATCTATCATGCAATAAAAGTGTGCTCTAATTGTTCCAAAGGTTTTTCAATTGTATCCCACCAAACTCTATTTACTATGTGTTACTCAAATTTTACATCAAACTTGACATTTTCTAGTCAACCTAATTTACTATTCTTACACTTTTTTTTTGAGAAGAAACTAGAAATATATATATATATTAAAAAGGTGGTGCCTGATGAGAAATCTAACACCAGCCAAGCTACAAAGAGTGCAAAATGTTACTATTCTTACACTTTAATCTTGTTTAATTCAAAAAATAATTATAACTTGAAGGAGAATGTAAATATACATTACAAAATGGTAACCAAATAATTAATGTGAAACACCCAGAACCAGAATTTTTTTTTTTTTCTTTTTCCTTCTGTTGAAGGAGTTGTGGTTTTCTCTTAATTATACAAAAGCAACTGATAGGAGATGGGACCTTGGATGCCTTGAGGGGGTAAGATTCTTCAATTAGCAGATTTTGTGGAGTTATGTCTTCATTACACATAACTACTGGATTTTATTAGATAGTCATTGGATTTACTTCCCTAATAAATATCATAGTTTGGTAACAATACTAAATTTTGTTCTTATAATTTAACATTTTGATTTTTTGAATACTTCTCTCACAAATCTTAAAACAAATAATCTACTCTCACAAATCTTAAAACAAATAATCTAATTTTTTTACTGGAAAAGTATATGATCCAATTAAATACTAGTAAAAACATTGTGGTAAAACTTCTATACTGTTATAATGCAACTACTTCAAACAATCAAATAGAACTCATTTATGCCAAAGTTCGAATATCGACATTTTATATTTAATTCGCACATTTTATTTTAAAGCTACATTTTAAGCTAACATGGCACAGTCTGGAAATTTAAAATAAAAGTATATCCATATTTTTAAACCCTTGCCCACTTCCTAAGATCACCAACAATATAAATTTACCACGCCAAATCCATATAAGAAAAGTTAATGTCCATGCATGGCCACTCTCTAGCAAGTTCTCGTGGCTGTGCAGAAATTATTCTACCATGTAAAATAAGAAATACAAAAGTACCTCCTTTATAGCAAGTGATGATACAGCAGTGAGTTCCTGCAAGCTCCTAAAAAATAAATGACCAAAACAGTATGAGGGAAAAAAATGTAAGTAAGGTTGGCATTAAAAATAAAATTAAAAGGTTAAAATCAGCAAAATAAGCTCAAAATTCCACAAAGCTCCAATATTTTACAGGTAAAGAAAGCATGCCAAAAAAAAAATGTTTCAAATCATAGCAAGCTCGAATATTTTACACAGAAGCCAAATTCCCTATGTTGTTTGTAGTTGTGTCCCATGAAAGAGGAAAAAATAACAAAACATTGGCATGTACTTACACCACTTATTCTTATCAAATCTTTTTCAAATTCATCAACCTGAAGAAAATATAATAACAGACGAAGGATTAGCCAGCCTACCTCAATACCCACAGCAACCCATCATAAGCATGTTCTGCATTAGCATCATTCAGTATCCTGCACAGACATGTAAAATCTCATCCATGCAATTGAAGAATGCACTATAGTCTCATAATTCCTCGGTAATTATGCACCTACAATAGATGCATGTGCAAAAGGGGAGCCTATACATGCAATGCACAATTACATTTGAACTAACTTGTGTAAAACGTAATAAGAAAATAATAATAAAAATGATAGCAACTCTCAAAGTGGTGGATGCACATACACTAGCATAATATACCAGTGATTGCATAAGTAGAAAGTATAAATCATGTGAGCTAGAGGTCATAATTCAAATCCAAAAACAACCCGCTTACAACATCCCAACTTCAAACCCCACAAAGGAGTCTTATGCATTGGGCTCAGTACAGTAGATATTATAAATTTATGCCACTGTTTCTATAATGCATGAGCACACAGCTATTCATTCTATTACTTTTCGTATTGCATGAAAATGCATGCCATGCATAAGCTAACGGATGCCTACGCTCACAAGTATGCAATTGCACAACAATTCTTCCATATTATCATCTAACAAGAAGTATCTATTGTCCTAAAACATGGTGATGATGATGATAACAAACAAATTCATAAGAATATATATAATAATAATTCTTGGCAACATGCATTGAAACCTTATTGATATACACATATCATTCAAATACTCTAATAGTTATTCATGTCTCACACACACACACACACACACACACAATCCCACACACATATATATGTACAGTGAAGGAAAAAAATTAAGAATACCTCTCAAAGCTTTCACATATGCCCTCAAACCAGTAAGCAATGAGA
>JAJIYU010006949.1:0-19896 GCA_030144865.1 Tinospora cordifolia | reverse complement strand
ATCAATTTTTATTTTTATTTTTTTATTTTTATTTTTTTCGACTTGCAACGTAACGAGCTCGCAAAATTTCGGAGTGTTACACTAAGTCATGTGTACCTGAAAAATAAAGTGAGAGTGAGCTCGAAAGCCCAGTAGATCAATCCTACACATCACATGCATTATACAGACTCAATCCAAAACATTACAAACACTTTCAAACATTAGGCGTTTCAAACATCTAGTTAGTTTTGGTCGAAGTCTAAGATCAGAAGAGGGTTGAGATGCCTCTCGATATTCCCTGTGATCCAATCAAATCTCAGAGGGTTCTAACAACCGTCTAAAATCAATCGACACTCACATCACAACCTAAAGGAGTGTACTTACCATGACATCATACTGTCTCCCAAAGACTTCGAGCTGTCACAGTCAGCTGCGGGTGGAAATACCTACGATCCGCCTTATAGCTCGACAATCTCAAGCAGTGACATACAGGAGATGGCACCTCGATCCACTTCGGGCTAGTTAATCACACCGGTACGTGGATTCTTAATAAACCATCGTCTTATTTTAGTTTTGCAACCAGTCTCAGTCATATCAAGCATCACACAATTTACTAGAAAAAGAATTCCAAACTATGCTTGCAAATTATCATGATAAAGTGCATAAATAAACAATAGGATCTAGATGCATATGCTCCTAGTTATGCATACCATATTTGAGTAAATTCACATACAAGATCATTTCATGAACTAATTACGCACGGATTAAATAATTCATCATATATTACACATCATTCACATAAGCCAAACAATTTGAATCAATTTCTTAACAAGATTCTGATAACCTAAAACTATTCAATCAAATATTTTGAATCTTACATCCATATAATACATATGAGCAAGGAAGTCACGCCCACCTGGTTTCGTTGATCTTCAGGGCGAACTTGCTTTCTTTCGAGATGTTTGATACTCAAAATCTACAATCTGTAATTCAACAATTACTAATATTCACTAATTTCCTAATTCACATTTAATATTATTCAAATTATTTTTTTTGGACTTAAATAATTTCTAAAATATTTATGTAGTCTAAATATCAGTTTCAACAAATTTTGGATTATTGCTTAATTTTAGAATTTTATAAATTCTAATTAAAATAGTTTCTAAGCCATTCTAAATTTTTCTTAATTTAAAATTTCAACTTTAATAATTTACTTACAAGCCTTTTTGTAGAATTTGACTTCTAATAACTTAATCTTCGAAAATTAAATAATTTATTAATATCCTTATTAATTTAATTATGAACAAAATAAGACTTCTAAATGTTACACGTTTAATTTCAAGACCTAAAATTTTATTCTTTTCTTATAAAAGATTTTAAACTCCTAAAGGTTTATTTATTTATTTTTTCTATTTTCAACTAAATTAAATTATTAAATTTTAAACTTCCTATATTAAATAGAACCGTTAATGTGTTGGAAAACTATTTTTTCAATCTTAATTTAAAAGATTAATTAATTTAATATTTATTAAATCGCTTAATTTAATCCTCATGGTAATCATTTAATAAATAATCTAAACATAAATTTATTTAATTTAAATTATTAAGTAAATATTCTAAACTAATTTTAATAATTGATTCATGTAATTTTTATTGGAATAAGACATTTTTTTATTATTTTCCATTTGAATCTTGTTTTTTTGTTACAATTTAATTTCTAATATTTGGAACTTCGAAATTCTCGAGGTTTTGATATTTGCATTCTAGCATCCCTTAAGATTCACAAAAATTGAATTTAATATTCCTACTAAAACATTTGATAAGGTTTTAAACTTCTAATTTTACTTTATTTTCGCATATAAAATCATTTAACAATAAATTTCCTATCATTTAAAATTCAAAATCTAAAATATATATATATCTTACCTCTCTTCGTCTTCTTCGCGCGAGCGACGCTAACGACGCATCTCCTTTTGTTGCATGTTGCTTCTTGCTCAGATCGAAACTTTTGCTATGTCCTTCGTCACACGAACATGATGGCAGTACACCGGCAACACCCACAATTTCACTTTCAATCTCCTTGTACAATTATTTCAACCCACATCACAAAACCCGAACTCCAATCAGAAGAGCTAAAGATACGACAAACCAGAAAATCAACTATCCATGTTCTTTGTTCATTATGGCACAAACCAGAAAATCATACACACTAAGTCGGATTTCCTCATTGTGCAGAAAACGGACCACGCACAACACAACCAGAATCCATTGAGAACCCCAACTCAAAACGAAACCCTCTTCTTTTTTACTTGAATGATCCCTTAGAAAGCTAAAGGTGTGTTCTTCGTTCTTCCATTCTGGTCCATCCAGCAGCAGCCCTTCCTCTTCATCTTCATTCAATAGCTACTGCAATAGCCAGCGGCAGCCTCACGGACAGCAACAGAGCATCAACTAGCTTTATCATCTTCTTCATTCATGCTCTTCTTCTTCATCAAAACAACACACCAATTGTCTTAAAACACTAAATCACCCAACCAGTCACCGCCCCTATTTTTCTTCCTCTGTTTTCTGATTTCAAACCTAGAAATTTGAGTTCGATTTCTGGTTCTTGAGCTCATTTCTCCATCTTCATCTTGCTGCCCCTTGATTGAACTTACCCCAAACCAGAGAAATTGGACAGCTAACGTTCTTCTTCTTCACGCCAGGTTGCAGCAACTGCACGGCCTCCACCTTCTTCTTTGCGTTGTCTTCATCTCCCAAACCAGCAACAGCTGGCTCGTTCTTCTTCTTTCCATCGTCATCCTCTTCATTCGATCGCCACCACTGAAACCCCAAAATCTCTAATTTTCATCATCTTGTTCACTTGATTCACGGCTTCAGAATCACACACCTCACCAAATCATGAACTAAAACTTCCCAACGAGACCCTCTGTTTCATGATTCACAAACCAGCGGCTACAAGTTTCTTCATTTCGGTTTTTTTTTCTTTCTTTCTTTCAATCAAGCGTAACGAACGACCATCATTCCTCGGCTGCAAATACCAACGAAATCCAAAAAGCAACGTCCTTGTTCTTCCTCTTTCGTTCCTCTGTTTTGTGTATGTCTAAATTTTCTAGAACTTTCCGTATTTCTCTTGCTCGTCCAACACTAGCACCCCAGGTTTACAAGAATACAATTACCAGAAATTTCTAGATTTTCTTCCTAATTTCTGTTCGTGAAGTTTCCCCAAGTTTCAAGATTTTCTATTTTTTTTTCACGATCTTTTATATATTTATTTTTATTACTACTTTATTTATTTTTGTCACTCACACAACAATTCGATCACTCCATATTAAATTTCATTTCATTAACCAATATGTAATTTTCTAGTTTATTTTATTTATTTATTTATTTTGATCAAATAGTCTATTTTTCATTTCTGCCTCACATGCGTCATCCCGTTATTGATTTAGAATTATTCACGTCATTGTGCTTTCATTTTTGAACCACTTGCGTCGTCGCGCTGCGCGATTAAGCTACAAACTAATTTATTTTCTAACGTATAAATTTTTATTTATATTTAAATGGAACCTGCTTCTAACTTGTTTATTTTTTTTTCAATATTTATATTTTACAAAGCTCATAATATTATTATTTTTATTATTTATTATTTTATTTTAAATCCTAATTTTCTTATGAACTAATATTTTATTCTATGTTCGCTTGCGACGTGGCGCACTCGCAAAATTCCAGAGTGTTACAATATGCTCGTTATTTATTAGTTGAATCACATATTATTTGAGACTTTGTGCATTAATGTTTATATCGGATATTATAATTTAACATATGCGGCGCATCACATGATTAGGCGTTTATAACAAATTTTCTATCATGCGACTACGTTTCAATTTTTCATCTACATTTAAATTTGTGCTACAAAATTAGATAAATGTGTATTGTTTTGTTCATTATTTTATGTACCCCATTTTTGTTTAGGCTATGGCTACTAAGAACGTAGTAGCAGATTTGACTAAAGGTGAGAAATTGGATGGCGACAACTATGATATATGGCGCCGTAAGATCCAATATCTCCTAAATGAGCAAGGGTTTTTATGTACATTAGATAAAGTTATGATTGCTCCAGAAGAGGGCACCACTCCTCAACATCGAAGAGACAAGGAGGCCTTTAAGAAATGGCTTGATAATGATCATACTGCTCATTATACTATGCTAAGCAGTATGCAAAATGATCACATTGGTGAATTTAAATAGTATGAAACTGTTCATGATATGTGGGAAGCTATCAAGAAGAAGTATGGTGTCACTTCTTTAGTTAAGTCACGTAGTCTCACGATGAAATTTGGTTCTTATCAGAAAAAGCCAAATCACTCTATGAAGCAACATCTGAGAGTGTTGTCATTAATGATTTGTGATCTTCAAGCAATTGGCTACAATCTTATTGATGAACAACAGGTTCCATTGGGAGCAGATGAAGTAGAATAGGACACATAATGAGAATGTTTGCACTTTGGAGGACATTTCTTGCCATCTTGAGTTAAAAGTCGAATGCCTTGATGCTACCAAAGATCATTCTTCTACTTATATTGTTGAGACATCCTCCTAGAAAAATTCAAAGCATCGTGGTCCTTCCAAGAAGAGATCTGGCTGTACCCAAAAGCCTAAGGGCAACAACAAGAAGAGAAAGAGATGAAATAGAGGTGGCAAGAAGGATAAATCTAAACTCACTTGCTTCAACTATTAAAATTTGTTCATGAGTGCACTGAACTGAAGAAGGTAAAATTCTAAATTTTGCTTTGACTGTTTTGCTACAAGTCAAGTTTTAGTTGTTCAATCTCCTCTTTTGTGGGTTGTGGATTCAAGAGCAACAAACCATATAGCGAGGAGTACAGTTGGTCATGTCGAATTTCATCATACCAGATGGGAGTAGAAAGTTCTACATGGAAAATGATTCTAGTGTCAACGTACTAGGAATTGGTATGCACCAATTAGCCTTGCATTGTGGATGTTCTATACCTTCATGATGTTCTTTATTTTCCAAGCGTTCGACATAACTTAATTTTAGTTCTTAGCTTGATGGATTTAGGATTTAGATTTGTGTTTGAAGAACTTGGTGTCAAATTATATTTGAACACTGTGTACTATGTTTTGGTTTTGTACAACATGGTTTACTTGTTATGGATGTTGACTATTTTAATATGTAAAATAACTATGATTCTCAATGTTATATTTCATCTAATATGGATTTAATTAAATGACATACTAGATTAGGTCACATAGGGCAAGAGAGATTGCAATGATTGGCTCGCAAAGGTCTACCGGGCTCACTTGCCAAAGTTCGATTGCCCATTTGTGAATCTTGCCTAGCATGCAAGGCAACAAAGAAACCATTTGGTAAAGCCAAATGAGCATCTAAACTGTTGCAACTTTTCCATTTAGACATTTGTGGTCTAACGAATATTTAGCCTTGGCATGGCACATCTTATTTCATCACTTTTATAGATGAATACACGCTTTCGGCATGTCTATTTGATATCTCAAAAGTCTAAAGCATTAGATTGCTTTTGGACCTATATTTTTGCAGTTGAGATTCAATTAGATAAAAGAGTTAAAACTCTTCGTATTGACTGAGGTCATGAATACTTGTTTGAGCAGTTTAAAGCTTTTTTGTGATGAAAAAGGCGTTATTAGACAATTGATGATTCCTTAAACTCCACAACAAAATGGTGTTGTAAAATGATGTAATCGTACATTGTTAGATATAGTGCAGTCTATGATGGCACATGCAAATCTTCCAATAAGTTATTGGGGAGATGCATTATTGACTACAGCCTACATCCTAAACCGAGTGTCTTCTAAGTCAATATCATCCCCACCTTATGAATTATGGATTGGCAATAAACCTGATTTAAGTTATTTCTGTCCATGGGGATCTGCGGCTTAGCTACATGATCCTTCACATAAATTTGGAAAGTTAGGTTCTAGAGGAAAGAAATGTATCTTTATAAGAAATTCTTCCACTTCTAAGGGCTATGTTTTCAGAGGTGAGCATGTCGATGGGGGTGTTACTGAAATAGAATCACAAGATGTTGTTTTCTTAGAAGATGATTTTGCAAAGTAGGGTCAGGTGACCCGAAATATTGAGCTTTATGAAAATACCGAGACAGTAGGAGATGCTTCAACCACTAATATTGAGGTTGAGAATGGGTCAACTTCTAATAGTATAAGAAGCTCTATTCCATTTACTCATTTGTTACCAATATATGAAAATCCAGAGGATATATAGATAAGGAGAAGCACTCGACGCCATATACCTCATTGTCATTTTACGATTGAAGGGGATGCTTTTATGATTACTCCATAGGATGATGCAAAACCTAAAATAGTATAGGAAGCTCTTTCATCATCTAAGAGTGCCAAATGGCTAGCTGCGATGCATGAAGAAATGGAGTTCTATGTGGACAAATCATGTATGAGGTTTGGTTGATCTTCCACCTAGTCGCAAAACTATTGGAAATAGATGGATTCTAAAAGTCAAGCGCAAGGTAGGTGATTCTATAGATAGATATAAGGCTTGTTTAGTAGCTAAAGGATACACCCAACAAGAAGGGTTAGATTATGAGAAAACTATTTCTCCTATAGTTCAATTTACCTCTATTCGTTTGATTCTAGCTATTTTTGCATATTTGAACCTTGAATTAGTTCAAATGAATGTTAAAATTGCATTTCTAAATGGGGAACTAGATGAAGAAATCTATATGGATCAACTAAAAGGTTTTATATCTAACGTTAATGATCACAAAGTTTGCAAGCTAAATACATCCATATATAGACTTAAACAATCATCTAGATAGTAGAATCTACGATTTCATCGAGCCATTACCTCTAATGGATTTACGATGATTGAAGAAGATCACTGTGTGTATATTAAACGATTCAAGAATAATTTCATCATTTTGTCCTTATATGTTGATGACGTGTTAATAGCTAAAAATAATAAGGAGATGATTGTCACCATTAAAGAGTGATTGTCTTCTACTTTCACAATAAAATACCTAGGTGATACAAATTATATTCTAGGTGTTAGAATATATAGAGATTGTTTGAAATGATTTTTAGGTTTGTCTCAAGAAACCTATATCAACAAGATGCTTCACTACAAGAAATTGATGATATAACAATGTTAATTGGACAACGTGCATCAACAACCACTGAAATAGAAGGCATACAATAACGTTCATAAAATGTCTGTTGTCAAATCGCTTATGTAAAATGTGTACAACAACGTTCACCATGGGAACGTTGTTGAAAAGGTCATTATAACGAGCAGATGAACGTTGTTCTATGTTATTACAACAATCGTAGTTGCTCGCTGTCGAATGACACTTTCTACAACGTTCTGTAGTTGACTGTTATTAAAAGAACGTAAGTTATTACAACATTCATTCGTGAACGTTGTCTATAGCCATCTATAACAATGTTTATTTGACTGTTGTAAACGGATTACGTTATATACCTATGTTATTCATATGTTATACCTATATAATACCACTAATGTGTGAATAATGGTATAACCCGTGAATGGTGATATAATGTAGGCATAAAAATCGAATAATGTGCATATAAAGATGTAGGGATAACGATAGAAAATGCGTGAATAATGGTATAATCCGTGAATAGTGATATAATGTAGGTATAATGCTAGAATAATGCATGTATAAAAATGTAAGGATATTGATCGAATATTGCGTGAATAATATATGTGGTATATATAAGTTGTGAAGGTCCCTCACCAGTGGTGTAACACCCCAATTTTCGACCGGACCTCCGTTTACGTGTTACTTCACGTGTGGATCGTCGCCCAATGAAAATCGAGATGCTACTTAAAAATTTTCGTTTAGTCAAAATCTTTTTCTTCAAAATCAAGTTTATAACGATCCGTTCTCAAGTCAATCTCTGGATAATTTCTCATATAAAACAAAAGAATTTAAAATAATTACTCAAGACATTCACCGGGTTCATTAATATGAGTTATCAATAAAGCAGCGAAATGTACTTTAAAAATATTCATTAAAGTCATTAAAAATAAAATGACCAAGTTAAAACCAACGTAAATACATGAAAACAAACCAGTAAAATATATAAAACAAGACCTCCAGTCACCTATCCTAGACAATCTCCCCATGAGGTGTCCAATCTGAGTGCGAGTCTTCTGACGGAAGTCAACATATTCTAAGTCCAAATGTACCTGAAAAATAGAATAGGAGTGAGCTCGAAAGCTCAATGGATCGATCTTACACATCACATGCATTATACAGACCCAATTCAAAACATTACAAACACATTCAAATATTAGGTGTTTCAAACATTCATTTAATTTTGGTTAGAGTCAAAACCGGAATAGGGTTGAGATGCCTCTCGGTATTCCCTGTGATCCAATCCAATCATAATCATAGAGGCCTCAGGCGATACCATCTAAAATCAGTCATATCTTAGTATCACAGTCCAAGCAAGGGTACTTATCTAGACTCGTACTGTCTCCCAAAGACTTCGAGCTGTCATAGGTAGCTCAGGGTGGGAATACCTACGATCCGCCTTGCGGCTCGTCAATCGCACCGGTACATGGATTCTTAATAAACCATCGTCTTATTTTTTGTTTTACAAACGATCTCAATCACATCAATCATCATACAATTACACTAGAACATATAACCCAAACTATACTTGCAAGTTCACATGATAAGGTGCATAAATAAAAAATGGGATCTAGATACACATTTGCCTAGTCATGCATGCCATAATTGAGTGAATCTAAATGCAAGATCATGTCATAACTAATTATGCATGGATTAAATAGTTCATCACACATTACACATCATTCAAAAAAGTCAAACAATTTCAATCAATTTCCTAGGAAAATTTTAATAACCTAGATTTATGCAATCAAATGCTTTGAATCTTAAATCCGTATAATACAAATGAGCAAGGAAGTCACGCCCACCTGATTTTTGCCATTCTTCAGGGCGACCTTGCTTTCCTTCGAAATCTTCGATACTCAAAATCCAAAATCTGTAATTCAACAGTTAATGAGATTCACTAATTTCCTAACTCGCATTTAATCTTATTCAAGTTATTCTTAGACTTAAATAGTTTCAAAATAATTATGTAGTCTCGAAATCAAATTCTGGATTATTTTTCAATTTGAATTTAAAACTTTAATAATTTAATTACAAGTCTTTTCATAAAATTAGATTTTTAATAACTTAATCTTCATAGTTTAAATAATTTATTAATATCAAAATTAATCTAATTACGAACAAAATAAGACTTCTTTTTTGTCAAGTCTTTAGTCTTGTTAAAAATTTTGAGTTTTAATCTCTCACTATTCTTATAGCTTTACTAAGATTATTTATCAGGCTAATTAAATTAATTATTACTCATTTATTTTTCTACTTTGAATAATTAACTACTTGAATAATTTAGTACTTGCATAAATGATTTCTAATATTTTTTTTTACTATTTAATTTAAATATTTAAGTTATTATAAATATATTAATTTATTTTGTTCTTCCATCTTATTATTTTGTCATTTTAAAGCTTTCTAATTCCAACCAAATGCATATCAATTCATTTGCACTATCTTAGGTTCTCATTCAAGTTATATTTATGAATCCTACTATAGTTTAATTATTGAATAAGCATACTGAAATCACCGTAATCCTAAATCCTGATAATTTCCTTACCTCGTTATTTCGGTCACCCACGAGCTGATGAAAAACGTTGCCAGCTCTCTGTCCACTCCGTCCCCAACTAGATTTTGGTTTTCTTCTTCTTCATTTTGTAATGCCAGTATTTCAGTCACGCTACGCTCACTCACTAGATCAAGCAAGTTCAACACAAGGAAACTATACTCAAGGTTGACTTTAACTTACCAACAAACCCACATGTAGCAGTCATCAGCAAGGTTTCATTTCATTGGAATAAACCATTTGCTCTTTAACAGAGGACGCACGTATGATGATCATAGTAACAGTTGGACGTGTAGATAGCTTTAATGCTAGGTTCCAATGTATTGATGATCTACACTCCGTTCTGACATTGGAACCTAGCATTAAAGCTATCCACACGTCCAACTGTTACTATGATCATCACACGTGCGTCCTCTGTTAAACGAACACACACTCAGGTCCTCTTCTATTCATCCTTCACTGCAGCAAGTACTCCATCCACACGCACACACACTCAAATCCACCTAACACATCTCCACTTTTCCTGTTTTTTTCTCAGCCGAGGGTAGCAGTAAACGAACACTCACACACGGAGTATACTTCACAGCAGGTCCTCTTTATCCTCAATCACTACCAGCAGCATAAGGAAAAACTCAGCGCACAGCTCATCAGCTGTTCCCCTTTCCAACTAATTCCTTGTCTTTCCTCTGTTTTCATTTCATGTAGCTGCAACCACTTACGCACGACAGCCCATCTTCTTCGTTTCCATCCTCTGCAGCAGCAGTAGCAAGCTTAGCTTGCTTTCATTCTTCTTGCTTCTTCTTCTCCTTCAACGTAGCAGCACAACAGTAGCACAATCACAGCCAGCCATGGCAGTCTCAATCGTCTGCTTCCCACCGTTCCACGGCAGTAGCAGCAGAACACTAGCTGCAGCTTCGGTTTTCTTCTTTTTTTTTTCCCTGTTTGTTGCACCAGGCCAGCAGCAACGAATCTATTGCTCTGTTTCCATTCCGGTGTCCCCATGCAGCACCCCAAGGTGGCACACTAGGGGTAATAAAACCCTTACTCATCAACTCCTCAAGTTGGACCTTTAGTTCCTGCAATTCCTTAAGCGCCATCCAATAAGGAGGAATTGAAATGGGCTGTCTCCGAAATAATCTCAATGACAAAGTCAATCTCCCGTTTGGGAGGCAAACCAGGCAAGTCATCGGGAAACAGGTTAGGAAAGTCTCTAACAACAGGAATCTCATCTATGCTCTGCTGTGAAGGTCCCTCACCAATGGTGATCATACTGGCCAATGTATCTATGTCAGACTGTGTCGCTATCCTACCCAGGGTCCTCGATCTATCGGAAGCACTACCCTGGAAGGTTACAACAGGCTGCCCTGGAATCTGAAATACTGCTCTCTTGGCAAAGCAGTCAACATAGGCATGATAAGCTGTCAGCTAGTCCATCCTGAGTATAACGTCGAACTCCAAGAACTCTAGTACTTTAAAGTCTACAAGAGTCTCGAAGTCGTCAAACCTCAACGTGCAACCCTCACAAATCAAGTTGGGGTAGATTCGTTCCCCGGCTGTAGTGCTCAACACGAGCCATGTAGATGTTTTAACTAGTCTAAGTCCCAATCTATCTAAGGCATGCCCAGAAATAAAAGACAATGTAGACCCAACATCAATCAACACATAGATAGATGTATCAAGTAGGAACATGTTACCCTCTACTAGAGCCTTCGTCGCCTCAGAATCTGGGTAGGTGATGGCGTGTGCTGCCTCTCGGGTGATGGTGGTGGGTACACTGGAAGCTCGGACAGGCATAGGACACTGATATTGTTTGTGGCCTGAATGACCACACTGGTAACATGAAATCGGGCACCTCTGCTCCTTCTGGCCTTGATCCTGGCCTTTGCCTCTACTTTGGCCTCCTTGTTAAGTCGGTGTCTGTCCCACCGGCTGGTATGCCTGTACTGGGGTAGCTGCGAGGGTGACCGCAGTCGTCGGCTGAGTTTGTGTCCCTCCACACTGTCCCTCTGAATACTTCCTCTTCCTACGAAGTCTGCCTCCTCGGGACCCACTGCGATAACTTCCCTAAGTTTGTGACTGTACCTGTGACCACAAGGAGGCACTCTATACTACCTGCCATCGCACGCTGATCTCTACCATCCGCTTCAAGCTGTAGAGTGTGCCTCTATATGATCTCGAGAGTACCCTCACTATATGCCCTGATCAAAGCCTCGAGCCTCTGTATAATATCCTGTCCAAGTTGGACCGGAGGTGGCGAAGGTACCGGCTCTAGGGTCCTGCGTGGTCTCCCATGTCGAGGAAGCATTGTGGTCTGCATAAAAACGTTTAACTTCCGTTAGTTCCAAGTGAGCAAACCACGACTTCAGACATTAAGGTGACTATTTCTACGGAATCACCTAACCCACAAGGTTCAAAATCTAAATCTTAAAACTCACTAACACCCTATGACAATCTGATTCCCCTCGTGATATGGCCACTCTCACTTGGTTCCTCTTTCTGCCAGTCATGAGTTAAAAAGTTTTGTCCATACTCCCATGTTGCTACTCTAAGTCTTTTCTAAGAGTATTTTCTCTTTTGTACTTCTGCGATCACTCTGAGACTCTCCTAGGTCAATTCCGCATGTTATTTCCTACTTGGGAAAAACCTTAGGCTCTGATACCAACGCTATCGGGACCCCTTCTCTAGGATAAAAGACGAACTGACCGGCACAGTGTCCCAACAAACTCGCCCGCAAGCCGAGCTTGCCAAGACACCGTTAAGCCTCAACTTACAACACCACATCACACACTTTCAGAGTAATCATAAGGAATGTAGAAGAAATTTAATACACGAACACCAATAAGAACTTGATACTTATCCAAAACGGGTCATTGTGACATGTGTAGCAACGGGAGTGACTATCCATTATATACAGGCTTTCCTCACCCCTATACATAGGTCCGAACCCTCAAAAGACAATAACAGAAAGGAAAATACAAAGAAGTCCTACCAAAAAGAGTAAGGGAATGCGACTCTATGCGATGACCACTCTCTTGCCCTTATCCGTTGCTGAAGAACCTGAAAAGTTAGAATAGTGAGCCTAATTGTCCATGGCGGCTCCGTGAGTAATGTAGTCTAATTCAAACTTAAAACAAGTATTCCAGAATTAAAACATGTGTCATGAATGCATGAGCAATAACATTATGAAATTGAATGCAACAGTAAACACAATTTAAATTCATAATGCAGTCGTGCACCTTCATCCGAAAACAATTAAATAATGGAAACATTCGCCTAGGCTCGCAAGCTCTTCGAAGCGATTAAAGATCATTCGAGTGGGTTGCAAACAGTTAAGCACATCGTGTCGATTTCGATTAGGTCTTATTGTCATTGTCATCATCGTAACGACCAACTAGGATTTATTGCCGTTGACTTATTGTGACAACCCAATTAGGACTTATTGTCGTTGCCTTGTTGTGACAACCTGATTAGGACTTGTTGTCGTTGCCTTCAATCGTAGGTCCACAGAACCCCTTCAGCGGGCACTCTATGCTAGGTGGTCACTCCATCAATCGTGGGTACAGAACCCCCTCAGCGGGCACTCTATGCTTGGTAGTCACCTCTCGGGGTCATATGAGAGACCGACACAACTCACCCTAACCCTGTACTCTCGGACCTCGAGACTCGGTGAACTTTTCATTTAAAACCTATTTAAAAGAATGCAGATTCATCACAATATGTAATATCATTTTCACAATGCACAGAATAAAAAACTCTAAGAAATGAGTTAGAAAACACTACTCACTAGGATGCTCTGCTCCCGACGCTCCTCTCGCGATTGGTCGCGTCCCGCTAGCACTTGGTCTCGAAACCAACGCAACTTCTCAACATTAACATGGAACTTGGCTCACTCTAATTCTACATCATTGGTTAATCAATTACTTGACTTAGTCAAGAATAGTTCACATATATTCGTTCACCTTGCCTTAGTTACTAAGTCCATTTGGTTGACCCCGGTCAATCTTGGTCAACCCTAGTCAACTTATCATTTGCTGACCTAACTGGTCAACAGAGTCACATAGGTCAATTCTGGTCTTTATGGGGTCAATTGGGCCAAAAAGGGTCAATATTCTTAAGTCCTATTACTTAGGCACAACCCTTAGCCTATGACCTTGCCTGCGCAACCATTTTTCCAATTTTTTCGCAGGCAATCCATTCATTAGATTTGTACCAAACTTTTCAGAACTGTTCTAGACTTCCTAAAGTTCCCCAGAATTTTAAATTACAATTTTTGGACCTCATTTACTAAGTTCTCTAAGCATGATAACAGAAACTGCACAGATCTTGTATCCCCTGTGACAGGCAGTGACTATTTGACTTAGTTGACCTAGCTACACACATCAGAATGTCCTGAAATTTTGTAGGAAACTTCTAGACATATCTAAGGGTCTCTCCACCAAATTTTAGCTCAATCTATCATGGTTTGGTCAGTCAATTGTATCTCAAAAATTTCGGCCAGATTGCAGGAAATTTCTGGGTTCATGGATTCTACTATCTTCTAGTGCTCCTTTCCCTCATTCAATCACCATTCTATGGGTTGTTTCTTGTGTCTACTTACAGTTTGCAGGTCATAACACATCCACTAATCACAAGCACTTCGAATCAGTAGCATGCAACATCAAAAATATGTCTATCATTCCATCAATATTCTGCTATATTCTCAAGAACACAAGGAATTTGCTCTAGCACCCTACAATTATGGCATATTTGCATGTATTAACAAGACACATCCGCAAGAGTTCAAGATCAATTCTTTATACCTTTCTAGAACCTTTATTATGGGGTTTATAATGCCTCTAGTTCCAGCCTGAAAGGGTGCCTTTAGGTGTCTCGAATATAGCTCTTCCTCTGGCCTCAATCTCTTTCTGTCAGCACTGTTGCAACAGTATGTCGAACAATTAGCGACAGTGACTTATAAAACACATTGAATGTTCCAATTTCTTATTTTTACCCCTTTGACACTTGAATACTTATGATAAGGAGTAGAATGATGGATTTTTTCTTTAGGGACGTGCCTAGAGTGGTTCAAGAGTGAACTTTCTCAAGGTTGCTCCAACTGTCTCTGTTACACAGTTGTGACAGTGAGTAAGTAATCAACTTCAAGGGTTCTAAAATCATGCATAAGACCCTATTTTTCATTCTCTAACTCTTGGAGGTCAAAGTACATACGAAAATGAGGGGAGTGAACCATTTTACCTTCAAAAAAGAACTGGAAATCGCTAAGATCCAAGGCTTTAAAAGTTGTTCCAGCACACACTTCCTGGTTTTTCTGGGTTTAAACAGTGTGGGCAGCCCTCTTCTTGATGATTTCTACGTCAGACAGCTCCAAGACTGGGCAAACTACTTGTGGGACTTTGTAGGTGGTGGTACAAGCTTCAAATCAAGCTAGAGTTTGCAGGATTTGGTTGAAAATTGCAGGAGTTCTGAGCTTGAAAAGTTGGATACAGAATCTAAAAATTCTTGAATTAAGCTCAAAGAAGGTCTTTTTGTTGCATGGGAGTGCTTGCTTGGCAAGGGTGTGGATGACATGTGGCTTCCAGGTGGCACTTAACATCACATGATGGATGCCCAGTTGATAGCCTTCATTGGCTAAATTGGAGGCCATGAAGTGATGGCAAAACTATGGATACAAATACCATGGGTTCCCATGGTTTGGTAGCTGGAAAAATGTCAAAAATCCCCAAAAACCAGCCAAAATTTGAAAAAAAAATCAGGAAATCTCGCGCAAAAAGACAAGAAAAGGAGGGCTGGACCCCATTAGTGGGCGCGTGGCCCGGCCAGCCCTGTTGGGCCGGCCCAGGCCTAGTGCCTGGGTCAGCCCAAGTCCCTATATAATATATTTTTATTTTTATTTTTTTCCTACACATACACACACTTGCAATATGTGTATTTTATACCAAAATTTTACATTTTTTCTTAAATTATTAAAAATTGTCTACTTCATCATTTTCCATCAAAATGCCAATATGATGCACCATTTTATCATTTATTTAATCATTTCTCTAAAAATTGTATAATTTCTCCAAAAATCATATTTTTCTCCCAAAAATTTCATTTATCATTCTAAAAATCCGATAATTGCTCCAAAAATTCATAAATTAATCCTATAATTTATTTTTCTTAAGAAAACACTTTTTCCTAATATTTTCATGTGTTTTCTCCTCAAAATTGTATTTTCTCGAATTATTTCTATTTTCTTTAATAATTAGTCTGAAATTGAGAAAATTTGGAAAAAATTTTGTATTTTCTCATTAAAATTTAAAAAAATACATGGAATACATAAATGTCGAATCTGTCGGTCCGATGTCAAAAAATATGGGTCGTCACACACACACACACACACACACACATATATATAACATGTTATTTGTATATCATGCATAAATAATTGTTAATACGAAACTGTTAAAAGTACTAAATTATTAATTTTTAATGATAAAGCTAATTTTTTAATAAATAAATGGATTATTTCTCAAAAAATCAAATTTAAGTCTAAATTCGCTTTAATATAAAATGTTTCTATTTATATAACATAGATAAATATATTAAATGTATTGAAAGAATGTTGTTATATTATTTTACTTATTTTGAATTATTTACTTTATAACATAAAAACATTAAATTGGATTCTCTTAAATTATATATTATTAAATTATTTGAGAAAGTTTAACAAAACATTTGTGAAAAATATTTTCTCGCCATAAAAGATTAAAAGATGATGATTTAAGGACACAACATAATAAATAAGATCATTTGGCATTATTATAGAAAAAAAGAATCTTTATATTTATTTTAATAAAATATGACAGAATACGTTTAAAATGTGAAATTCTTACATAATTTCACTAAATATACAAAAAAATAAAATAAAATAAATAATAATAATAATAATAAGCCGTATATTATTGTTATGGTTAATAATGAGTTGCATTATATCATTATTCATGCATTATCCATCGCTTGCTATTTTATACCAACAGTCTACAATTACTCGCAATATTTCATGATCATTCATATGTTATTATATATACGTTAGACCGAATTTTATTCACATGTTATCCCTGTATTATTCACATGTTATCTCCCCATTTTTTACCAAAACAACCGAACAATTTTATACTCGTATTATTCAGTTATTATTTTTGTATTATACCATTATTGACACATTAATCATCGGTTGGTATGTTATACCTCTACCATGTTACTGGCATTATTCCATAATTATTCATACGTTATACATATGTTATACCTCATTTTTATATCAACAATTGAACAATTTTTATACTCGCATTATTCAGATATTATTCTTGCATTATACCATTACTTGCATTATTTCATGATTATTCATATGTTATACATACATTATACCAAATTTTATTCATATGTTATCCCTGAATTATTCACATGTTATCCCCACATTTTTATGAAAGCAACCGAACAATTTTATACCCGTATTATTCAATTATTATTCTTGCATTATATTATTATTGACGCATTAATCATCAGTTGGTATGTTATACCTCTACCATGTTACTGGCATTATTCCATAATTATTCATATGTTATGCATAGGTTATACCTCATTTTTATATCAACAATCAAACAATTTTTATACTCGTATTATTCAGATATTAATTTTGCATTATACCATTACTCGCATTGTTTAATAATTATTCATACGTTAAACATACGTTATATTGAATTTTATTCACATGTTATCCCTGCATTTTTACGAAAGCAACCGAACAATTTTATACCCGTATTATTCAGTTATTATTCTTGCATTATACCATTATTGATGCATTAATCATCGGTTGGTATGTTATACCTCTACCATGTTACTGGCATTATTCCATAATTATTCATATGTTATGCATAGGTTATACCTCATTTTTATATCAACAATCGAACAATTTTTATGCTCGTATTATTCAAATATTATTCTTGCATTATACCATTACTCGCATTATTTCATGATTATTCATACGTTATATATACGTTATACCAAATTTTATTCATATTTATCCCTGAATTATTCACATATTATCCCTGCATTTTTTACCAAAGCAATCGAACAATTTTATACATGTATCATTCAATTATTATTCTTGCATTATACCATTATTGACGCATTAATCATTGGTTGGTATGTTATACCTCTACCATGTTACTTTCATTATTCCATAATTTATTCATATGTTATGCATACGTTATACCACATTTTTATATCAATAATCGAATAATTTTTATACTCACGTTATTCAGATATTATTCTTGCATTATGCCATTACTCGCATTATTCAAAATCAACACAATCATATGTTTGTAACTATTGTTGTTCTTCTTTGGGCGTTTGGGAACAAAATATCTGCTTGTGCTGGGTACGAAATCTCTGCTTTTGGGTTCGGTAACTGTTATTGTTCTTCTACTATTATTATTATTCATTTTTGCTATTGACTTCTGCTAAGGCTGACTTATTCATTTTTGCTATTGACTTATTTTTGTTCTTCTATTTAGGAATTAAGATATTTAGCTACACATGGATAAAAAATGGGTCCATATTTCAAGGTTAACTCTCACATCTAAAATTAGATAGCATTATTTATGGCTTGGTTGCATTATTCGAAATTTAAGTAATTTTCATTTTTTTTAGGTTGTCTCAAGAGTATAGAGATGGTGTTCGAAATTTTATCAATTTTGCGCATGCAAGTTTAGGAAATATAGACATAATATCGTGTCCTTGTACAAAATGCAAGAACTTGGATCACCACCATTATGATTTAATATATGAGCATTTAGTCATAAAAGGTATGGATCCTACATATACTAATTGGTTTTTTCATGGAGAAAGGCTTGAAACATGTGGTTTTGTCTCCAAAGATATTCCCATGAATGATACATACAAAATGTACAAGGACCATGCATATATTCAAAAAGATTATGCTGGACAGAATGAACATGAAATTGAAGAGGAAGACCTCACACATTTAGTTGAAGAGGTAGAGACACCTTTATATCTTGGTTGCTTGGAACATACTAAAATTTAGCAACAATAGTTTTATTCAAGTTAAAAGCTTCATATGGTTTATCAGACACTGGGTTTAATGAATTGCTTAAAATTGTTGGTGATTTGCTTCCATCTGATCATACTCTTCCCAGTTTTTTATATGCAACAAAAAGACTTCTAAAGGCATTTGATCTTGGGTATGAGAAGATACATGCTTATATTAATGATTATTGTTTATTTAGAAATGAGCTACATGATGCAGATCTATGCCCCAAATGTGGTTCGTCTAGATGGAAATCTAAGCACACTAAAAAAATGACAAAAGTCCCTAAGAAAGTGTTGCGTTATTTTTCAATAATTCCAAGACTTCGAAGAATGTATGGAGTGGCTAAAATAGCTGAACAATTGACATGGTGTGACACCCCAATTTTCAACAAGACCTCCGTTTACGTGCTATCTTACGTGTGGATCATCGTCCGATGAAAATCGAGATGCTACTTAAAACTTTCGTTCTCTTCAAACTTTTTTCTTCAAATCAAGTTAATAAACATTTTGTTCTTAAGTCAATGTCTGAAAAATTTCTCATACAAAACAAAAGAATCAAAATAAATTCTTGAAACATTTACGGGGTTCCTTAATACAAGTCATGCATAATGTAACGAAAAACACTTTACAATTGAAATCAAACCGAAAATGTTAAAAACAAAACATTGCTTACGAATCCATTTAACTGAATTTAAATTCAAACAAATACAAGAGAAATCATTCCAGAATAATTAGACAATTACCACCTATCCCGGACGACCTCCCCAATGAGGCATCCACTGAAACTGTGAGTCTTCTAATGTACGTTATCATAATCTATGTCCAGATGTACCTGAAAAATAAAGTGGGAGTGAGCTCGAAAGCTCAATGAATCGATCCTACACATCACATGCATTATACAGACCCAATCCAAAACATTAGGAACACCTTCCAACATTAGGCGTTCAAACATTCATTTATTTTAGTTGTAATCTAAGACCGAAAGAGGGTTGAGATGCCTCTCGGTATTCCCTGTGATCCAATCTAATCTCAGAGGGTTCCAATAACCATCTAAAATCAATCGACACTCACATCACAGCC
>JAJIYU010006948.1:0-19829 GCA_030144865.1 Tinospora cordifolia | reverse complement strand
CACCAAAATGGACCCCTGATTTTAGTTGCTCATGTATGGCTAATCATGTAAGCATTAACTACACAAATAATAACAAATCTGGCTGCTTAATTTAACTAGCACTAGATAAGATCTACTAGTAACAAGAAACTAATCAATTATTATTAAAAGAAAAAATTAGAAAGGGTTGGGCAAAGATAATTATCACAGTATTACATTGATGAGCTACAATTGATGATGTGAAACATTCATTGCTAACCCTGTCCTTGCACTCACAAACAAGCCTTTCTTACTCTGACTCTCAAATAAAGCTAGCTTGGTACATGCAACGTGCTAAACACCTGATTATACAGAGGAAACTTCCCCAAGCCCACGATGTTTGCCCCAACCCGGCCCATACTGAGTTCGCCCCCACTCAAGTACTCCGAACTCAACCCGTCCTTTGAAATCCCTTCTTCGGAAATGGCGGGCTTTGAGTAACTTCAATCGCGAATTAAAATTTTACGCTGGAACTCGCTCAAATTTCTTCTCACCTGCAGCAAACGAACAAACGAGAAGCGGAAGATGGAGAAACCGATCTACAGGAGAATGGAGGAGCTGCGGTTGATTTGCGAGAGAGAGATTTCGATTCAACAACAGCGAACGAACAACTCCGCCATTTCTCTGCGGAAGTCTCTGCAGTCGATTCAGCTCACTGCGCATCAAACTGCACAAGATCAAGGTGAGAGCGAATTGTTTCCGAGCGGTTTCGTATCGCTACCGTTCTTGTCTTCGTTTTTGTTTCACCTCGCGGTGAACGGAGTTTTTGAAGTGTTTTTGTGTGTTGGACGAGGTAGCGGTACCGTAACCGTTAAGTTCCGATTTGCTAATTTGGTGGTTAACGAGGTTTTTGTTTTGTTTTGTTTGTTTTTTTGTTTTTCTTGTTATTTGTGTGTTGGTTTGGGGTTTGTTGGGGGATTTATGCTTTTTTCTTGAATCGGAGGTGAAACTGCTGAGCTTGAGGAGGTTTTAGGGTTTGGGGATTGAACCTGTTTGGTGAGGTTTGGTTGTTATAAGATTCTTTGTTTGTTGGAAGTGTGTCTATTTGAGTTAGAAATGCTAATTCTGTCTCGCTTTTGTTTGGCCATTTCAGCAAAACTGTGGCAACTAAAAGCTCGGCTGAGAGAGTTAGAGGATGATTTGGTCAAAGCTTTGGCAGGTATTTATTCCGGGAGGACATTCCGCATTTATTTGAAACAGAGTGAACAACTTCTTAGCTTTGGTTCTCAATAGCTGCTCAGTGGATTTTGCACTTTTTGCATGTCTGGTATTGGTTGTTGTGGATCAACTGATCGTATGAAGTGTTCATTATTATAGTTTTATGTGGTAGCAGTGACTTGGCAAATAGATATATATTCCATATTTTGTGCATGAACTTATCTGTTACAAGTGAAGAAAGAATAAGTAAGGTGCTCTGTCATATGGTTATATGCTAATGTTTGCTTGGTTAGAAATGAGAGTGATCAATCAAACTCATGGTCCAATTTTGTAAAGAGCAGTGTTTCTGCTTCAAATCTACACAAAATACAGTTCTAGAGAGAGTTGGATAACAAGATTTGTGTAGCATAATGCATTGTATTGGGATAGGGGATGCTATAGGTATTTATGTTATTTTTTATGATTACCATTCACAGATGCTGAAATTAAATCAACGCAAACAGAAATTGGCACATTGACTGTGAAAAACTAAGAACATGAAGTAAATTCTGGAAATATGTACCATAGTATGTGTTTTTATAGATTAAAGATTCCTCAACAGTAGTTGCTGTTGATATTTGTGATTTTGAACAAATGATTACATTTCATGATTGTCTTAAACAAATTTGAGCTGGCTGGAGCAATGTGTGTTTGCTCACATTTTTTTCATCTAATTCTCTTTCCTGTTGATCATTTTTGGTAAATGCATTGGTGGGAGTGTTACAGAATAAAAAAGTCTGTCACTTTAAGTCTATATTTTTCTGAATAATGAGAAAAACAGAGATTCTTTCTTTGCGCGTAACTTGTTTATCTATCCCTTGCAGTATATTAATGTTGTCCATCTATTTTGCTTTGTAGTTAAGACACGCAAAGAAGCAAAACGCATGGCCTTGGCCGATTCCATTTCTGCTGCAAAGGCTAGAACGGAGGAACTGAAAAAGAATCTGCAAGATAAAAGGGCAAGAAGAGATGATTATGCAACAATAGTTTCTCAACAGTTACTTGGTAAGTTACTTCTTATTATGTTGGCTTTCGGTTCTTTCAATCATCGAAGTCATTTATCCTTCAACTTGTTTTACAACATATTAGTATCAGGCTACTATCAGCACTGCTGATTCTCTTTGTGCTTCAAACCAAACTAAGCTATATATTTGGATGGGGAACACACTCTACCTTTGAATAAGCATCTTTTGTATGAATATATGATGGCTTTAATATGTATTGCTTTATTTAATGTACTATCTAGCTCAAATTTGTTCAGTGCAACATTTTGTTCATGACTGACCTAAAAGTAGACAAGTGTGGCATGAGAACATTTTTAAATTGATTTTCAAGAATCTAAACATTTAAAGAGGTGCCTTTGTAAATGATTCATATTGTGACATGACTTTTTTATCTTGAAATTATCAATGGGTATTGGAGCAGAGTTGTTGAATGGTTAACTCAATGATCCGTGTTTTCATTCTTTTCTATTGCATTAGGGGTGACAAAGTGTATCTAGTGCCTAAGGCTTTGGAACCCAAGTCCTAAATTAATAAGTAACTTTCCAATATATTGATGGTTCTTCTGATTGGGATTGGATCGTTATACATTCATTTTATTGAGTGAGTTGAAGTAGGATTGTGATTTGGATTGTAGGATCATTAGGATTGAGATTTTGGTCATCTCACGTTTGTCCAAGTTTCTTCCACCAAGGCATCGACCAAAATATTAAAGACTTTAATCTGATTTTCATATTCCTCCTTTAAATATTGATCAAGCTTTTATTTATTAATTGTACCTCCAAGTATTTTGAAAACTAGATTTTTGTTTTGCCACTTGCCTATTAACATCAAACACATCAACATCCATATCATCATGATGCAATACCTGGGGAAGAATTGGTTGAGTTGAATCAATTCAACCCGAAGGACCATATAGTGTCATAATGCATGCAAAGATAATTCAAATTTTCTTGGTTCTTTAGCTCAACTCATCTAATCATTGCTCACATCCTTCAATTTGCAGTAAGGATTTAGTACCAAATTTGTTGTTATTATTATTATTATTTTATGAGATCTCTAATAGAAATCCAACATAGAAAAAAAGAGAATAGAGAAACATATGATGGAATTGAAGGGATTAATCACTCTTATTTAGTAAGAAAGAGATACCCTGAGTGACAATCATCCGGAGACTGCTTCTCTCCAAATGCCCACATGACATTATCTAAGAACAGAGCAAAAATTCCCTCTTAAATTCCCATGTCCTTCCTTAAGTACACACTTCTAGATAACCCATGGAACCACAACTTAACTACCTACAACCCAGTACTTAGCGATCAGATGTAGGAGCTCCATCTCTTGCTCCATCATCATTAGCACTAGCTCCATCTCCTGTTTCTTCTCCTTTGGACACATGTCCTTGCACCTTTTTACTTGTCCTTGTGTACCTATGTAGGATGGGGAGCTCATCAACACTCCCCGCCACGAGATTGACCTTGTCCTCACGGTGAAAATAGAGAAATTGGTGTTGTTGTAGCTCAACCGGCTCCCAAGTTGCTTCAAAGGTGGGAGGTCCTTCCATTGCACCAAAACTTCCATAGTTCCTACCTTTTCGTGGACATCGAGATACCAGTAGATTCCACTAGCTGTTGTTACTTGGCGTCCAATTCAGGAAGTAGAAGTTGGCATTTCGAGTTGTCACCCAAGGATTGTTCGTGTTGAGAGACATGAAAGATGGGGTGAATATTGGCTGTTGAAGGGTATAATTTTAGTTTATGTGGGCCAAAGAAGCAAGGTGCGAGTTTCTCATCCATCCTTTAGGCCAAAGAATGCAAGCGGTATAATTTTAGTTTAAGGTCAACCAAGTTGCCTACCTCATAGGTTACCTCTTGATGCTTAGCATCCACCACTACTTTCATCTTTGACTGAGCATGAGAGAGGTGGCTTTTGAGTTCATCAATGATAACATCACACTCATGTAGTTGTTGTTCAAGAGAAGCCACCACTGCATGCTGGTCATCTAATTAAATGAGAGGTGGAGGGTCTCTACCATAAACTGCTCGAAATGGTGTCATGTTGGTAGAGGCATGAAAGGAGGTATTGCACCAATATTTAGCCCACGACAACCACACATGCCGTTAGTGCGGTTTGTCACTAGAAAAATAACATAGATACATCTTTGAACAATGCTTAATCACTTCCATGTGCCCACCCGATTGCAGCTGGTACGTTGTGCTTCTGTTGAGGGATTGTGATGTAGTGAGAATGTTTTGGTCCAAAATAAGCTCAGGAAGACTTTATCATGGTTAGAGACAATTAGCCAAGGTAGCCCACGGATGCACTTAATCTCCTTAATGAATATAGAAGCAATGAGCTAAGATGTGTATGGGTGTTCAAGAGGCACAGAATGGGCATACTTACTTAATGATCTTAATGATCAACTACGACCATGATGGAGTTGTACCCGCTAGCCTTTGGAAGGCCTTCAATGAGGTTCGTGAAGATATCTTCCCAAATTCGATTTGGAATGGGAAGTGGTTGAACAAGGCCTGCCAAAGACAACGCTTGGTACTTGTATCATTGGCATGTGGTGTATTATGCAATGAATTTCTTCATTAGCCTTTATGCCTACTTAAAAAACATCTTGGGACAACCGCTTGTACTTTCGCAAGAAATTTGAATGTCCCTCGACTACATTTTTGTGGTACTCATGTAAAGCGAGAGGGATGAATGTAGATGATCCTGCCAGTAGCACCTTGTCTTTGTCGAAGAGGTGACCTTGTTGAAGTTAGAAATTACTAAATTAGTGTCAAATTGAGAATGTAGTGGCAAATTTAATTGGATGCACTGTAAATGTGGATCAATTGCCACCTCACTATTGATCTTGGCCACATCAAGCAAACTTGGGACTGTTTTAGCTGCAAGGGACACATGCGATTGGTTGGGGGACATGGGATAGGGCATTTGCTGCACTATTTGCCTAACATGGTTTATGTTGTATCTCAAAATCATAGTCAAGGATTTTTGAGAGCCATTTTTGAAATTTCAGTTGTGGGTTGTTTTAGCAAATGCTTTAGGTTGCATTGATTGGTGTGGATGATTAAGTGTCGAACCAACAAGTAGTGGAGCCATTTTGTTATAAAGTGCATAATGGCCACGAGTTCCCTTTCATGTGTGAGTTTCAATTTATTGAGTGGGGATAAAGTCTTTCTAAAATAAGTTAACGACCTCCCTTGTTGTATTATGATTGCACCTAGGTCGTAATCGGATGCATCTGATCCAATGATGAATGGTTGAGAGAAGTTTGGTAGCGGAAGGACCAAGGTTGATCATAACTTCCTTTTGTTTGCAAAATGCAAGCTCAACCTCTTCATTCCAATAAAAAAAGTCCTTCAATAGCACTGTCAAAGGTTCGACAATCAAATTATGCGTGCACGCAAAGCACCTATAGTACCTAGTTAGCCCTAAAAAGCTGTGAAGTTCACATACTATCATCAGTTTGGACCACCTAACATGGCCTCGATCTATTTGTGATGAGCCGAACAGCCTTTAGTCGAAACCCAATGGCCAAGATACTCCACCCTGGTCATGCCTAGATAACACTTCTTGGGGTTGATGCATAATTGATTGGCCTCCAATGTAGCAAAATCGCTGGAGATGAACTTGATGAGCTAGCCTATCGGGACTGTGAACAAGAATGTTTCGAAAAAGATCAAGACAATCTTGCGTAGGAATTGCGAAAGATATTGTTCATCAACACTTGAAATGTTGCAAGGGCATTTTTGAGACCGAAGAGCGTCACAAAAAATTCATAGTGACCTTCATGTGTTTAAATTTTGAATCCAATTTTGAGAAATTTGTCACCCCATGTAAGTCCTCCAAAAGCTCATCTATAGTGGGAATGGGGAAACAATTCGAGATGGTCACCTTGTTGAGTGCATGATAATCAACGCAAAAGCACCAATTCCCATTTTTTCTTTTTCACAAAGAGGATTGGACTTGAGAAAGGGCTTGTACTTGATTGGATTGTGCTTATTGTACACATTTCTTTTACCAATCTCTCAGTCTCATTCTCTTGACTTTGAAGTATTGATAAGGCCGGACGTTGATTGGGGCTACACCATCTTTTAGTTGGATCACATGGTTAGTAGCACGCATTGGGGTAACAGTTAAGCGGGATCAAATACAGAGGGATATGATGCCCTCAACTCATGTCTCGCCAAGATGAGTCCTCAACCTCCAAAAAGTGACGCCCTCTTAAGCTCCTAAGGCGCACTACTCAACCAAAAAGCCTTGTTCTTGATGCCGAACCTTGCAAAGTAAAGTATTTAAGGAAACCCCCATTTTGCATAGGCTGGATCATTGCAGAGGGTCACCACTGAGTCATCCTCTCTAATTCACATTATTAGGGAATGACAATCTTCTTCCATGACTCCTTATGTCACAAACCATTGCATACCTAGGATGACCTTTGTGCTCCCCCTACTGGAAGGGCACGAAATCAACTACCAACGTGAGCTCTTGCAATTGTAGCACAACCCTTTTACAAATACCCTTACCACGAACCGTCAAGCCTGTGCTCATGGTGATGTTGTAGTTCGTGGTCATTGTCAAGGGAAGATGCAACTCATCCACCAGTTTTTTTACGACAAAGTTATTGAGTAGTGTCTGAATCAATGAGGATCGTGACACATGTGGAATCTAGTATCCTCTTCAGTTTCATTGTTCTCGTCATAAAAAATCCCAAGATGGAGTTGAGGGATTGCTCTGCAATCTTGATTGGTTCAAGAAGGTGAGGTTGGCCACCGACCAACAGGAGTTCTTGCAACGATGAATATGGATTGTGGACTTCGAGCTAGTCCAATTCAATCTCTTCACTGTTAACTGTAAGGATTTGGGTCTACTTCTTCTAGTGGTGTCCCGAGTTGTGTTTCTCATCGCTGTAGAAGCACAACCCCTTGGGGTGTCGAGCTTAAGCTTCTACAAATGTGAGGAAGAGTAGCATGGCATTGTCCTTCTTGTCAGTCAAGGAAGAGCAAGAAGTAGGTGGTGGTAATTGTGAAGCTTATAGCTCTTCCATCAAATGCAAGGTTGGGTGGTTTGGAAGGGTTTTAATGGATCGCCCCTAATAGGTGAGTGTGTCCTCTAATATGCAACACCTGTCCCCTGTTGCTTGTGTTCTCCTAAGAGAGAATAGGTTTTTTTTTTGTCCTCTACAACACTTAGCTCGGCTTGAATCTCTAACTTTAGCCCCTTTCGCAAAAGTGGTCTCCAACACTTCCTTTGTCAAACCAACCATGGTGGTCGATAAGAACTCAAACTTGCGTTTGTACTCCATGACTGGTCCAACCTATTGAATGTTCGAAAGTCACTTGCACATTCTACTTGCTTGTGAGGTACCTAAACATTTCATAAGCTAAACTTTCAAATCATCCCATGTATGAAAGGGGCATGAGCATTTCTTCAACAAAACCAAGTAAGTGCTTCATCCTCAAATCTCACTCCAAATGCCTTAATCTTCTCTACATTTGGCATATGATTTATCTCAAAATACAGTTCAACATGAAAGGATCCAAACCTGCAGTTGTGCCCCATGAAAAATTGGCATCTTCACCCACCGTGCTAATCACCAACACTCTTCTCCAATGGTGGCATTACTGCCAATTAATAATGGTCTAAATCACAAAGATCCCACACAATCGCCTAATTGGATTGGGGTACCTATTCCTTGCAGATTAATACCATGTAGGAGCTCATTTCACCTTCCTCAATCTTGGCTTTGCTTTTGGATATCACTTATGACAACGATTGGACAAATCTTTGGGTTTTCATGAATTGCATCATTTTGGACATGTTTGCCATCATCAATCCCAACAACTGCTTCGTCTTAGGAAGTTGTTGCCACTTTGTCTGCATCCTGTCCATCTCCTTCTCTATTGAATCCAACCTATTCTTGTTCCCCTTTGGAGGCATCATAGTGCAGCAAGGGATCAAAAGTACTGCTATGCTATGCTTTGATAACAATTTTGATAGGAATTTAATGTAGACAAAAAGAGAATAGAAAAACATATGATGGAATTGAAGGGAGTAATCTCTCTTATTACTAAGTGAAATTCAATACAACAGTAAGAAAGAAATACATGCCATAACAGTCATTCCAGATGACTACCCCTCTGCAAATGCCTACACTACATTATCCAAGAATAGAGCAAAAATTCCCTCATAGATTCCCCGTGTACTTCGTTAAGTACACACTTCTTGATAATCCATGGCCCCATATCCTAACAACTACAACCCACTACATCAATGATCAGTTGCAAGAGCTCCACCACTTTCTTCCTCATCATTAGCACCAGCTCCGCCACCTGTATCTTCTTTTTTGGCCACGTGTCCTTGCACCTTTTTACTTCTCCTGGTTTTCTTACACAAGATTGGATGCTTAAAAGATTTCAATTAATTCAAAGAAGTTTGAGAAGTCTCAGATTTTTTTTTTTTTTTTTTTATGTGCCAACTTAGAGAAGTCTAAAAACGTTTTATGAAAATACTAAATTATACATATATTGTTAGAAATGATAAAAACAAACTTAAAATATAAACTTTTAGCATTTAAAAGTATGAATATAATGGTTTGAAATATGTTTTTTATATTAACAATGTTTAATACCCATTGTGTGTCACATAGTTAATATGATAATAACTAATAGATCACTCCATATATAATATATAGTGTATGTTAAAAGGTATGTGTATATTAACCTGTGTATTAAGATATAACCTCTTGTAATGTTTAAACTCTAAAGTTTAACGAACTCTGAATTCCCTTGGCACATCTTTCCTTCAATCTCTATTTTCTATTTGTGTTCATGGATAAATGGTTCAACTTACAAATTTTTTAGGGAGCATGTGTTGCTTTTTTGTTTTGCTTATAGATATTTTCATCTACTTTTTGTATAATCAAGTTTAAAGTCACAATTTTTTTCAAACTTTGCCAAAGTTGACTATCTTTTACAAATTTTGTCAAATTTCTTAAAATTTTTTAACAATTTTTTATTTTATTGTCTTACATTGTAACTCTAGTACAATTGACTTAAGCACCGAAATAATTCATCTAATTTTGACAAATTTTGCTTAATTTTCAAATCATTATCATAAGTTGCAAGTTAACAAGATCCAAGATGATTTGCTTCTGGTTAGAAAAGGTATGAAACTTTTTTAACATTTAAGCAGTTCCCCTTTCGTATGTAGGCTACCCATTTCCATCTCAATCTCAAAGTGTTGATCTTTCTTTTAGAAGATTCAAATGCTGTTGAAATATTTTACTTTTACAATTAGTCTCTAAAACTAAAATCAAATATGTAGAATCCCAACCAATTAAAACATCCAACCATACAATACTCTTTCTAATTGTTATATCAAGCTCAAAATAAAACTACATTAATATTACTGAATCCTCACATATCGAAGAGATTAAAAATAATAACTTGAATATGGATATTTGAAAGAGCCTTTTTAGAAGAGATTAAAATAATAATGATAGTCTCACCTATGTATATTTTTTGGGAAAGGGGGCAGGGGGTGTGCTGGGAATATATTTCTAAAGAAATCCTACTTATCATATTCCTAATGTCATTTTTTATAGAAAATCTGTTATGTGTCGACAAATAGCAATTTTGGCACCTATAAAGCAAGCCTTGTTTAACTCTATCTCATAATTACATATTTTGCCATCTATTCAAAGTCTTAAGCTTTTTCTCTTTCTTATTGTTTTGTTTGACCACAAACTATGGTGCACAATGCCCTTGCCATTGTTGCTGTAAAACAAGCTTCTTTAAATTCTTATGGTTTAAAGATAAAAAGTTGATGAGTACTTAAAACAATAATTTTTGTGAGTATTTCTAAACCCATCTCAACTAAGCTTTTTTCCAACCATGTGGCAATCGACTATATGAATCTACTTCCCTTCAGTGCCTTCACTTGACTTTGTGAAGGGCTAAGTCAGCATTCAAATTGCGAATATATAGATCTTCTTAACCATCTTTGTCCATGTTATTTTATGTTTTACCTAACTCTATTATTATCATTTCGTCTTAATTGGTCACTCTTCCAACTGATGCATTTGAAGGTCCATGTTGTATGTGCCCAAGGCACTTTTTTCTTTTCATCTCATTTTTTAGTCCTACCATTTTCCAAACATGCTCATTTTTAATTCTATATTTTGAAGTTTTGCCATATATCCTTTTTAGAATTGCTACTTGATTTGTTAACATGTTTTTTTTTTTTTTTTTAATTGGCCATTATTTGGTCTTAGATGGCATGAATGACCTAATAGAACTCCATGAAAAACTCTTTCTTTAACTTCAATCGGATGTGCCTATCGTATAATATTTTAGAAAGACTGTTTCACTTGATCCATTAAGCTTCATCTCAGTGGTTCATGTCTTCACCAATTTCTCCTTCTTTTTGAACAACGAAATCCTAAAAAGGTAAAATTTTCCCTTGTTGGTATTTCTTGACTTCCAACTTTACTATCTGCTTACTTATATTTTTACTTTCTCTAATTTTTTTTTTTTTGAAACAGAAACTATTGTATTAATACCGAAAGAAAAATACAAAAGGCCAGATGAGATATCCGGCTTTAGTTTTCATCATACGTACAATGCGAAAGTAGAATAGATTGGAGGATTGAGCCTCCATTACATAACCAATCCGAAAAACTATAACCTAATCCTAACTTAGACGTAGAGATCCAACTAGCAAACAAAAGGTTTGATCTCTCCCAAAGCATCCTATCCGACCTTTCAATATTTAAAAACAACCTTCTATTCTGTTCCTCCCATATTGTGTACCACACTGCTGCCACTATGACTCTCCACTGTTGACTTATGTGAGCTTTCCTAATCTGTTCTGGCGCTTGGAATCTGTTCTCCGCTCTAGGGGGACATATGGCCTTGTGTTGTCTGCTCCATCTTTGCCAAATACTCGCTGTTACTCTGCATTCCTTGAGCAAGTGAGTGGTAGTCTCTCCTTTTTCCCTGCATATAATACACATAGAAGGCTGTAAAGCATGATTAGGAAGAATCCTTTGGATATTCTCATTAGTCTTAAGCTTATTAAGGCTAATTATCCACATTAGGAATCTTGCTTTCAGAGGAGCCTTTGTTTTCCACACAAAATCTGCCACCTCCTGTGGGTACTCAGCGGTATGACTTTCTCTAAAATTATATTTGTCTATTTGACATATTTAATCTTTTAGACTCTAGAGCCTCTCTCAAAACCTCTAGTTTAGCACTTACTCTAGATGCAGTTTCATCCATCAATACATTTTGTGTTTAGACAAAAATAAAATTTTAATCATTCTTTTTGAAATATAAATTACAAATAGAATTTATCTGATGTGCAGGACTTTGTGGAAGGTTGATTCCACTTTTTGGTTGGTAGAAAAAAAAATTTGAAGTTAATGGTTGCTTGCTTTTTAATGAGCCTAAAATCAGCTTATGAATAGCAAAGAGGAATAAAAAGTGAAGAAGACACAAATATAAATTGAGAATGAATAGAAGAGGAATTTCTGCTATTGCTGTCACATCTATTCTCCTTTGGGAGAGAGCTGAAACTTGTATGATACATCTTACTTGATGAATTGGGTTAAGCTGCTGATCGTGCTACAGAGAAAGAAGGAGGAAATGGAAAAGAGTGCTCATAATTGTTGGTTGATTGATTGAGTGCGCATTTGTGTTAAAGATGGAAAAGACTTTTCATTTTGTAGCCAAAGATTAAGACACAGAAAGAGCAAGCAGAGAATTCATTTTGATGAAGAGTAAGGCTCATAAGGTTAAAGCATTTAGGTGGTAACATGCATGCATGGTTACGGTTCAGTTTGGCTAGTCTTTTTGTGGAACAGAAAACTGAAAACTAAATTTATTAAACTGCTCTTTTTTTTTTCACCAAAAAAAAACTGCCAGTATTGAATTGAGCAAGACGGTTTTATTTTTGGCTCAATGATGTTGAATTGCTTCTCACACACCCGCATTGAACTAACTGTAGTAATCTCTGGTTTTTTTTTTCTTTTAATTTCATTTTGATTTCATCCATCCATAAAAATTTGATAAGTAGTTCATTTTGTCATCGATTTATGGAGTTTGGTATATTGCATTAGGATTTTCTGATGTGCAATAATCAAGGAAGCTGATCAGCTTTTTTTACAATTATGCTGATAATTCTTGTATGATGAAAATGTGAGTCTGATATCTATCATGACGTTTGCTGATTGATACACCAAGAGCCTAAGACACAAGTATCCAACAAAGTCTGGTTCAATGGTTTTTGTTAGCCGAAGGAAACTGCAATATCTACTTTTGACCAACGTCTGGGACATTCGTTTTGACAGTATGTGGCATGATTTGATTCATCGTAAGGAAGTTTATATCTTGCTGACTCCCCTTATGAGGGTGCAAATGGTTTTACCTCTTTTAACGCCACACTAATATGTGATTGAGTTGTCCTGTAATAACTTTGAAAGACTCATCTGCTTTAAATGAATAATAGATGACAATGTCATTAGGAAGCCCCAGCTTGTTTCTCGAGTGTTCAATGCTCAATTTTTCTCTAATTTATATCACACTCTTGTTCTAGTTATTTTACTCCTTTGGCTTTTCAACTACATATTGAAGATGTTGATCAAGATTTTTCTTCTAACATTTGTGCCCTTACCTTTTAAATGTTTTTGATTCTGGGAAGCTTTGACAACACTTGAAGAGAAGGCTAATGAAGGCAACAAACGTAAAGAAGAACTCCAGCAGGCCATTTCATGGTACAACAAAGTTCTTGGGCTTCGCATTGAAGGAGGCCATGGTAACCCAAAGTGTCCACTCACATTGAATATTGAAACTCTTGTAGTCAATATGTTTGTGTTTGATAGTTGCTTTGTTCCTATAGGAGTGAAGTTCATCTTCAATAAAATAAACGTGAAACGTCCTGAACAGGAATACTCTTTCACTGTTCGACATGCAAACAGTACCTATACATGTAAGTAAACCAGTTTATTGTTGTTGTGTATATATATTTTTTTCTTAATTAAACATAGCCTTGGAACTGGCTTTTGATTTCTCCATTCATGTTCTTTTGTGAAATTCAACTCAGTATTGGATTGTTGCCCTCACTTGGCTGACACTAATGAGTTGATGCAAGAGATGAACCAAACTAATGGATTATTCAAGTTTGTGAAAATTATGAGACAGAAGTTTCAAGCGGCTGCATCTACTGGTAGGACCTAATATCTTGTACTTGCACTGTGTAGTTCTCTCTCTCTCTCTCTCTCTCTCTCTCTCCCTCTCTCTCTCGTTTAATGAATAGTGAATGGATGTATGCCTGCCTGAGGCAAGTGTGTTGATATTCTGATTGTTGGTAGGAATTATAAACTTTTACCTTAGATATCAGTTTTTTAATAGTGCTTTTCATTTCATGACACTAATTGTGGAATATGTTATGATAATGTGAATGCTACTTCCTTGTGTTGTTTTTTCACTCACCTTTGTTTTTTTGTTAATCTTTGTTATCTTACAAATTCATTAATATTTTCTTTATCTGGAGTTTTGGCCCCACCAGCTTCCATCAGTGAAGACTTGTGGACAGTTTCTACGTCTGCACCAACTTTTTCAGCTTCATGTGATGGAAGTGAATCTTCAGAGAAGGAAAATGAAGTCCATGTCCGAACGCCAGAACATGACAAAACTCTCAAAAAAGTTATCCATGGTCGAGTGGTTAAATCAGCAATTCTATCTCCTGGATCTGCATCTTCTCTTCGTCGGTCTTTTCGTTTGAAGGTATCCCAATAGAAAATTATGATTGTTTATGTTCATTAGTTACTTGAGACAACTTAATAAGCTGATAATACACAAGAAACATGAGAAGGTTCCTGGCTAAAAACCTGTCTTAAGATCCCTTGGCACCTATCAACCATAACTAGTCATTTGGCTACTTTGTGGGTCTAAGATGAAATGTTAAGATATAATGCAATAGTACAAACATATCAAAGATCTTTATCCTTTAGAAGCATTGAACTGCATTAATTGTTTTGGGCCCAAGTGAAGGTAGAGGGTTGCATTAGTTAGCTACCAGCTTGTGTAAAACCTTTTTCTTTTTTAATATCTAATGTGCATAAGGCTAGGACATCTGCTGACTTAGCTCTTGATAGACAAGAGCGGAAGAAGCAGACTCATGTAGTTGTGAAATGCTTCATTGAGTTTAGTAGACTTCAAAATTAATTGGTCAATTCCGTGCCTAAGGTGTCAGCATTAAATGTTTAAAATTTATTAACTGGCTGTCAAATCTCAAGTATCTTTTAAAAATTATTTGCTAAGAACTATGACAAACAAACAGAGATATGGTGTCCAACATAGAATGATCCTGCTGGCAAGATGAAAACCTAAAGTCAACCCAATCCAATGGTCCTTGGTTTTTTTTTTTTTTTTTTTTAATTCATTTCTTCAACTGTTATAGACGTATATCTCACCTATGTGTGTAAACTAGTTCTATAAATATCCCAATAAGTAGGGAAAACTTAGCAACTTCTTCATATAACGTGATGCTGGAGATCTATTCAGCTGGTTGCAAATCTAGTTTTTTAATTCTTAAATTTTGAAGCATTTTGTAATTTCTTTTTAGATGTTCCTACTTGAAATTCCCAGCCTACTATTGCGCATTGTGTTTCTTGGGTCTTTGATATTGATGCTTTTTTTTTTGTTTTTTGTTTTTCTTCTGTTTGTGTTTGGGGGGGGGGGGGGGGCTTGTGTAAGTTTAAAGAATTTTTATGTCCGTGTTAAAATATATGGAATTACTTTTAAAAAAAATGAAAAAAAACATAAGTAGATACTTTTTACATATAAAAGTATGAATATAATGAATTGTAATGTGCACTTTTATAAGTCTACAACTTAAAGAGGTCGGATCCAAACTCTATCAAGTCTCTACTTTAATCTTATTCCACACAAACGTCAACATTTTTATTGACTTTTTGCTCTATTTAGTTAAAAGTTATGTTTTATTTTTCATACTTCATTAAAACAAATATTGTCCAAATTTTTGAAAACTTCAGTGGTTGTTGATTTTTTTTCCCTTGTATTTTACTCTGGTTGATCTTCCAAGAAACTGAAATAATTCAGCTGATTTTGGTGAAGTTCTTTGAAATTTCCGTACAATGATTAGAAGTGAAAGAATGATTGTTCATTGTTTGAAATGTGACATGTTGGGTAATGTGCACAAATTTCTCAGCATGGATAACTATCATTGTGGCAGGTGAAAAACGATAATCAAAGCAGGAATCAACCTGACCCACAATAAGATTAGACTTCATCTTATAATGTGATCTGCACATCTGGTCCTTCAATATTATCTCACAGTTACAAGCATATGCAGTTGTTCTCCTTGTTTGTTATAGGAGACTATCTACAGTTCAAAGCCAGAAAGCTTACTGAGTGCGACTGCACTTGAATCCGGGAGTCCAACAAACCAGACAACCACGTAAGACCTAATACCTCTAATATATTTCTTTTGTTAAAATTAGGCGCCCATGTGTAATCTCACAAGACCTTTCACTATTAACCTGTTCTAATTTCCCCCCTGGTAATGATTTTCTCAATCTGATCTTTGATTAGTAAGCTGTGCAAGAAGCAGAAAAGTTACACAACTTGCTTTTCAGGATGTACCTATTCTCTTTACTGTTAGGGAGCTTGTTTTGCTCTCATAGTGGGGCGGTGCCAAGCTTTGAATATGTTCCACTGCTTGTTTTAATTCAAAAGTTAGCTTCCGTAAAGTTTCTCATCATTAGTTTCTTGACCAAATCTGCCAAACCAACTTCAATTTGTTTCATGAGATGAATGTTAACGCACTTGCCCATTTCTGTACACCACTTAAATCTTTCCTGTGGATGTAACCCCCCATGTTGTTTTTGATTGTTCACAATGTATATAGTTACAGGTATGTATTATATCCAAGTTAATTTCAAGATTTTTTTTTTCATTTTACATTATTTTTGGGGTGGAAAATAGTAATCTACGGACCAATGCATGTGTTTGTTTATAAAGCTTCCTTGCTTCAGATTCATCATTTGCTTGACGTGAACAGTTGCTCTCGTTGCAATCTGTAAAGTATTTTCCACTCAACCCATTGACCCTTGGGCTCAAAGCTACAAAGCATGTTGTTGATGCACCCTGGAAGGAATGAAAAAAATACAAACCTGAAATTCTTGCTTACTTAGATTTTGGCCTCAAATATCTAAACTTTGATACAAAGCTAAATGGTTTTTGGTGGGAAGGCAAACCTGTGATGTTGATTTTAGTAGCTTTGATGCCAGGAAGAACAATGAATCTGTACAGTTATATCTTAAAATCATGACTTGTTTTTAAAGCAGCAGCATAAATTTTTAGACTTTTACAAAACAAGTAATGCTTGATTGATACCTTTTAGAGTTACTAGATTGCCGTTTAGCAAATTGTCACTATAAGAAGGCACAATAGAAAGACTGCTGCAAATTTCTTTAAATTCGAGATCCTGATTATGTCTAAAAAGTGCTTTGAAGATGTTTTTTCAACATTTCTCAAACGTCTTTCTATTGTGAATTTTCTAGTGTGTTTCAAAAGATTTGAAAAATTTTTTTTTTTTAAAAGATTGTGTTATTGATATATAATCAAACCAAGAAAAATAAGGAATTGAGAAAACAATTCAAACCTGTGACCATTCCCTTGTGATCTCTAATAATTCCAGTCTTGACAATTCCGGGGTGAACAGCATTGATAGTTACTCTTGCATTCCTTGCCTATTGGTTCAGGAGATAAACTCATTTTAGTAAATCTGGGCCTTCGTTTTTTTTTTTTTTTTTAACTCATATAATATATTTCCAGTATAATTTAAATTTGAGTAGAATGTCTTGTATATATAAGTGGTCTCTACCTTAAGCTGCCTGGCAATCTCCTTTGCGTGCAATATATTAGCCAGTTTTGATTGGGCATATGCACAGGTGCCATTATAACTGCATATATCCATCAGATGTACTAATTATATAACTGCATGATAATTTTGTATGACTGGAATTGAGAAAATGTTAAACAAAAAAGGAGGTGGGCTATCAAAAGATCGAATTAATATGGGTAGGTCGCACATGTATCAAATGATTTCATTGATCAGATCAGTTTCAAACCCCTTTTTTTAATTCTCTTTTTTGTTCAGTTCTAGGTTTTCAATATTTGTTGGTTGTGGTTCAGTTGATTTGGCTGTTGCTACTTAAGCAGGGTTGTGTAATTAAAAACCTCCTTGTATATAGGAGGATTTTACACTTTAGTGTTATAGTTCAGATCTAACTGGATTAATTGGATATAGTAAAGTACCGGTTGGAAGACTGAAAAAACAAAGAAAGCAGGGAAGTGTTTTAGGTTTTCCTCACTTTTTAGGGGATACCATTTGTCTGAAACTGAATGCTTCTTTCTTCACCCAGCCATGAATTACAGATGATACATTTATTATTCTCCCTTCAATGCCGGTTCTTGCTGATGTTTCCACCATTTTCTCTAATAACAGTTCCGTTAATAGATAATGACCTGCAAAAATTGTTGAAGTTATAACAACTGTAATTATCATAGAAAACATTTGGTACATTTAGTTAAAACTTTTTATGGTTGCTCGCATGGTATAGCTGCTCTGTGTGATTAAGCTGGTAGGAGCTTCAGTCTTGGAGATACCTACTTCTAGCACAAATCCCTGACTGTTCATGTTTCACCATGGTGACTGGTCAAGTTAACACTTTACAAGGGCTTGTTTGGTTTTCAATTCCCAGCCAAAAACAAACAAAAAAATAAAATAAAATAAAAATAAGACTCAATTTTTAATTCAAGAATGCTAATGTTACACGATTGCTGTGATATTTGTTAATAATAATAATATTTATAATTATCAAATTATTTAATATATGTTGTGCCATATGTATGTTTGTGAATATTATAGTTGCTTCAAAAATTACCACAAGTTAAATTATTATTTTTCTTCTTATTTGAAATTATATATCAATGAAGAAGAAATAATTAAGAAAAGGTGCCTAGCATTCACATTGTATCAGTAGCATATGCTGTAGACCACTTACCCTTCGGAGTCTAATCAATGTGACCTCAGTTGCCTCTAGTCATGTATTCCATTGAAAAGATCAAAAAAAAAAAAAAGAAAAAAAAAATGTGTGTAAATATATTTTTTTAATGTTCTTAAAACTTTAAGGTATCTATCAATTATTTAATTAATAATTATAAATGGTATTCTTGCAAAAAAAAAAAAAAATTGTTTAGTACAAATGCAAACATAGAGAGATATGTGAGACGTTTACCCAAGTAATTTGTTGCAAAAGTCATTTCAACTTTGTCTTCAGAAAACTCCAACTTCTGACAGAACTTCCCAGCATTGTTTCTGCAAAAATAATTCAGTTCCAACAAATCATTTCAGCCTAATAAATTTAAAAAAAAAAAAATGAAAGAGCTAAAATAGTTCCTACAATTTGAGATATATGAGAAATCAAAGACAAGTAACACTTCAAAAAAAATGAATGGACTTACATTAGAATGTTGAGTGGCAATTTAAGAGACAAAAAATCAGAGCAGAACTTTGTGATTGAAGCAACTGAGCTAAGATCAAGCTTCAACAAAACAATCTCAGCTTTTGGGCTTTCCATTTTTATCTTCTTCTTCACTTCGTCAGCTTTCTTCAAGTCTCGTGCTGGAATTACAATCCTTACTCCCCTTTTTGCTAGTACTCTTGCTGTTTCCTCTCCAATTCCCGACGTTGCCCCTTTTTACGAAATTTGTGAGAAAATCACCAAAAAAAATTTTTAAAAGAAAAGAAAAAGATGATGAACACGTCTAGGACATGTGAGACTTCAATAGAAAATGTGAAGAACGTTGGTAAAAGCACTGTTGCAACTTGAAGATTAATAATATTTTGTTTTTGAAACTTCCTGACTTAATGCCCAAAAATGAAATGTAGATCACAAGAGTCTAATAATAAGAAGCAGAAGAAGAAGAAGAAGAAGAAGAAGAATATTGTCTGAAGAAATGAAAATAAAACAAAATAAAATAAAAGCAGAAAAGCCAAAAAGATATGTCTGGCATGAAAGCCTGTAAAAAGCTTCGACACAAGTAGAAGAAAGAAATTGGTTCTGAAAATTTCACCAAGATATCACTGCAAGTCTGTCTTTGAAGTAATCCCATTGTTAAAATGGAAATAGATTTCACAAAGACAAAAAGTTGCAGAAGCTAAGAGCAAGAAGATAAACTTGATTAATCCTCACTTGTAATTTATTTAGCTTTCTTTAATTGATGGTGTTGAAGAAGAAACATAACCCAGTTCTCTTGGCCCACATCATCAAACAGTACAAAACTCCATTCCAGTTTAATCAAATTACTATAAATTATTAACCTGCATACATATATATATAAACCAGCCACTGAACCACATTAATTCCATAGTTAATATAGACAGATGCATGAAACTAACCAGTGATTATAGCTGTTAGGTCAGTGAGGATTGAACAAGAACAATAATCAGCTGTAACTTGCTCAGCTGTGGAATTTGAGCCAAACCCACTTGGCCCTGCAATTCCAA
>JAJIYU010006947.1:0-19814 GCA_030144865.1 Tinospora cordifolia | reverse complement strand
AAAGGAAGAATTTATAAAGTTGCTATTAGGCTAACTAAGCTCCATGGAACAAAATATTGAGCACTAAAGAAATGACACATTAAAAATTTTATGTAACAGAGAGGAGTTGACGTAGAATCTTGTGTTGGGAGTCCTAGTTCTTGGAGAAAAGAAGCAAAACATGGGGAATGGAAGACCTCCATTGGAAGGGGTTTTTTTTTTGAAACAGAAACTATATATATTAATAGAATAAAATAAGGTAAAAAAGGGCCGGATGAGATATCCGGGCTTCATTCTCATAACACGTACAATCTGAAATTAAAACAGATTGGAGGATTGAACCCCCGTTACATAACCAGTCTCAAAAGCTATAACCTATTCCTAACTTAGACGTGGAGATCCAACTAGCGAACAAAAGGTTGGACCTCTCCCATATCATGCTATCCGATCTTTCTACATTCAAAAACAACCTTTTATTACATTCCTCCCAGATTGTGTACCAAACAGTCGCCAATATGACCTTCCACTGCTGACTGATGTGAGCTCTTCTAACTCGGTCTGGGATCTGGAACCAGTTTTCAGCTTCTGGGGGGTAAATGGAGTTGTGTTGCCTGTTCCAACGCCGCCAAATATCTTCTGTTGTCCTGCACTTTTCGAGCAGATGTTTGGTGGACTCCTCCTTTTCCATGCACATAATACATATAGAAGGCTGTAAAGAATGATTGGGAAGGATTCGTTGGAGGTTTTCACTAGTCTTAAGTTTTTTAAGACTAATCAGCCACATTAAGAATCTAGCTTTTAGGGGAGCCTTAGTTTTCCAAACAAAATCTGTCACTGATGTTGCATGCTCTGAAATCTGATTTGTTATTTTCTCCATAGCTGATCTCACTGAAAAAGATTTGGTTCCTTCTCCTATCCAAACCGGTTTATCCTCCCTCTCTGTTTCACTTAGGTTGAAACTGTTCAACCGACTTAACAGTTCCCCGAGCTCCTCGAGGTGGTGATCAGCTATATTCCTTGGCAAATACAAGTTCCATCCCCACTGAATTCTGTCATCTACATAAGTTCTTGTTCTGAAATCTGCCACCGAGCCCTCTTTTTTCAGACACATGCTGTGAATACTGGGAAAGACTTCCTTTAAGGGACCTTGGCTGCACCATCGGTCATCCCAAAACCTCAGTTGCTCTCCATTTCCAATTTTCCAACATATGTGGGGCCTAAACTGGTCGTATAGGCTGTGGATGTCCTTCCATGGCGCTTTGTGGCTGCATTTTTTATTAACGGCCACTTCTCTTCCAAAGGTTGGAGATCCATGAATACTTCTCACTATGATGGCCCACAAAGTTTTTGGTTTTTCCATCATCCTCCATAGCCACTTGGATCTTAAAGCTTCACTTCTTTTAAAAATGTTTCCAATGCCAAGGCCTCCGTTTTTAACAGCTTTACTAACCTGTTTCCAGTTAACAGGATTGTGACCTTTCTAATTTTCCACCTGTTTCCAAAGGAAGTCCTGCATCCGCCTCTCTATGATTGCAACAACCTTCTTTGGAATCTTGAAGATGGACAGATAGTAAGTTGGGAGTGCCTCTAGGACTGATTTCAGAAGAAGTAATCTTCCTCCTCTGGATAAATAGCTCTTTTTCCATCCCGCAGTCCGTCTTCTGATAGTCTGGATAACAGGATCCCAAAAGTCGGTTTTGAAAGGATTACCTCCCAAGGGCATCCCTAGATACATGAGGGGCCAATCCCCTCGTCCCACTTTCATCTCTTCTGCTATGTTCTTGGTTTCCACTTCTTTAGTGTTGACTCCCAGCAACTGACTCTTGTTCCCATTTATTTTTGGGCTCGACAATAAGCAAAAGGTTCTCAAGGCACTCATAACCGATTGGATTTTTGTTCTTGTTTTTTGCATGAAGATTAAACAATCATCAACGAATAACAAATGAGTTAGAGGGATGTTATCTTTTCCTACCATCAGACCTCGTATCAATCCTTCCTTGCTTGCTTTCTCTATGATGTGGGTGAAGGCTTCAACGACTACAATGTACAAAAATGGGGACAGTGGGTCACCTTGCTGTAACCCTTTGTGGCTGTAGATTTTACCCCGAGGTCTTCCATGAATAAAAATTGAATAGTTAGCTGTCTGGAGGCAACCTTGAATCCAGTTTCTCTATCTTTCTCCAAAGCCTTGCTTTTTAAGAGTAAAATCCAAGAAGCTCCATTTGACTGAGTCATAGGCCTTGGCAAAATTGACTTTGAGCAATAGTCCCTCTTTGCCCTTAGCCCTATACTCCTCAACTACTTCATTGACAATCAAAATTGCATCGGTAATTTGTCTATCTTGGACAAACGCCATTTGGTGCTCACTTATGATCTTTGGCAGGACCAACTTTAATCTATTAGCTAGGGTCTTAGACAATATCTTGAATAGGCTTGTGATCAAGCTGATAGGCCTAAAGTCAGTCACCTTCATGGAATTGAACTTCTTAGGGATGAGGCAAATGTAAGTCTTGTTAACTCCTCTGTTAATTACCGCATCTCTATGAAATTCTTTCATAACTTCACAAAGGTCCTTTTTTGAGAATATCCCATTCCTTCTGAAAGAAATACATGGTGAATCCGTCGGGCCCTGGGGCTTTGTTGCCATCACAGCTGAAGAAAGCTGCTCTTATTTCCTCTTCTTCAAATTCTCTCGCCAGCCATGCACTATCTGCCTCAGACATTTGATCCATTGGAGACCTTCCACTTTCCATTTGCACTCAGACTTTTCTTGGAACATCTGATCATAGTGTTTAATGATCGTTTTTTGAATGTCTTCCGCTTCTTCTATCAGGTTGCCTTCTTGGTCTTCTAATTTTGTGATGGTGGCCCTAGATTTTTGTAAGGACAATGTTTTGTGAAAGAACTTTGTGTTTATGTCTCCCTCCTTGGCCCATCTCAGTTTGGCTTGCTGGCGGCATTTTCTTTCTTGTTTATTCTCCATAGCTGTTATTTCTCCAATCAGCTGACAACTTTCCTCCCACAAGTCTGGAATCTCTTTCGTTTCTAATTTTTTGTCCAGTACTTCCAGGGTTTTCATCAGGTCCTTCAACGCAGCCTGGTCGCCTATGTCTTGTCTGGACCTCCACTCCTTCAACTTTAATTTCAAATTTTGAAGTTTCGTCATGAACTTATACCCTGCCCAGCCTCTGATAGAGTCATTCTCCCATTCTTTTTGGATTATATCTCTGACTTCTGGAATTTGGAGCCAAGCATTCTCAAACCTAAAAGGAGCAGGTCCCCATTTAACTTCCTCCGTGTTGAGAATTAGGGGCCAGTGGTCTGAGGTTATCCTCTGCATACCCTACACTCTCTGGCTTTTGAATCTTTTTGCCCATTTGACATTGCAGGAGCAAAAAGCGTTGCTTGAACAACAATTTAAAGAGGAAGAGATGGAAGAAGCAATATTTTGTTGTGAAGGGGGAAAGGCTCCGTGGCTAGATGGATTCACCATGGCATTAATCCACAAAGAATGAGCCACTGTCAAAGGGGATGTCATCACATGCCTGCAAGAGTTTTATAATGATAAAACCATTAATAGGGTGATAAATGAGACATACATATGCCTCATTCTGAAGAAGGTGAAATCAGTTTGAGTTGAAGATTTTAGGCCCATGAGCTTGACCACAAGCCTCTAAAAAATCATTGCTAAAACATCGAAAAATAGGTTAGGGAAGGTCTGCAATTACATTATTGAGGAAACCCAAATGACTTTCATAAAAAATAGATAGATCTTTAATGCTGCTATGATAGCCAATGAAGCAATTGAGGGTTATCGAGCATTGAAGAAGGAGGGGGTGATTTTGAAGATTGATTTTGCCAAAGCCTATGATTCTGTCAAATAGGGATTCCTTGACTTTTTCACGGAACAAAAAGGATTTGGGAAAAGATGGAGAAAATGGATCCAATCGTGCATATGTTTGTAATTACTCAATCTTCATCAATGGAAGGCCTAGCGAGAAAATCAAAAGGCCATGAGGGTCGTGAGAGGGGGACTCATTATCCAGATTTCTCTATACTCTAGTGGCAGAGATCTTTCCCGGTATCATGGAAAAAGATGGCATAAAAGATAAAGAGGATTCATTATTGGAAAGGAACACATTCATGTATCCCACACTCAATTTGTGGATGATGAGCGTATTTATGAAGAATGATGGCATAAGCACACAGGCAACCACGAGGGTTCTCTAGAGTTCCTGTCTACTAACAAGGTTGAAAATCAATAGTGCCAAGAATCAACTGCTGGGTGTCAACATCCCCTATAGTAAAGTGATAGTGTATGTTGCAGAGATGGGTTCTAACGTAGAGTGGCCAATAAGATACTTGGACTTGCCGCTAGAAGGAAACCCACAAAAATTGTCATTTTGGAAACATGTCCTTCACGCCATTAGGAAAAAAGTGGAAGAGTGGAAGGTAGTTGTTTATCAAGGTGAAGAAGGTTGTTACTGCTGAGATTCGTCTAAGAAGCACTTCCAACATCTACATTTCGGTGTTCCAGCTACCAGACTGTTTAGTGATAGAGATAGAAAAGGTTTCTTTGGAAGAATGAAGATAAAGAATAAGGATCACGTCTAGTGAGATGGGACAAGGTCTGCCAAGACATTCATAGTGGCAAATTGAGGACAACCTTGGAAGTATTATGGGCTAAAATCATTTGCAGTATCCATGGCATCCAAGAAAATGGTAGAGATGCAGCAGTCAATCAAAGGGCTACGCTCTGATTTTCATGGAGCCATACACAAAATCTACCTGTATTTCAACCCCCATACGAGATGGAAGTTGGGCAATGGTAGCAAAGTTAAATTCTGGGAAGAAGTTTGGTGTGGCACAGTGCCTTTAAAGGAGCTATTTTCGGGTCTGTATAGGTTATTTGAACAAGAAGACAATTTCAAAGTTTATGGACCTAGATGTGAACGTGGAAGGAGTGGGGTGGGTGCGGAGTCTTCACCTAACCAAGAACTTCTCTGAAAAACAACATAAATGAAGTAGCGGGTCTCCTTCAAACGCTAGAACAATTTTGGCCAACAAATGTAGACAATAGGTTGGTTTGGATAGGTGACTCTTGCAACACTTTTTCAACCAAAAACTTCTATCATATCCTTGTCAATGACAATCTTCACTCTTTCGCAAGTGCGACATTAATATGGACAACCATAGCCCTAACCAAAACCAAAGTACTAGCATGGTTAATATGCTTAAAAAGGTTGAATTGTGCAGCAAATATAAGAGAAAGTTCCTAAACACACCCTATGTCTTTCTATTCGTGTCCTTTCTAAGGAGGTTGTTGAAGACATCTCCCATCCCTTTGGTCAATGCATGATTTTGTAAGCAATATGGAAAAATTGGAAGACTAAGCTGCCAAGCATCCTGACACTATCTACAGAAGCCTTTTGTAGTTCCAAGCGGCATAGGAGCGCACCCCCTCAAACATTATTGGAAGATAATCTTATTTGTAATTTGGTATACTATGTGGAAGGAAAGAAATGCCAAAATCTTTAGGGATAGGCATAGACCCATAGAGTTTTTGTGAGAGAGAAACCATATTTTATTTACTACATGGGTGACAGGCATTAGGATAGAATCGGGGTACAGTTTTTGGCAGTGAATATGTAACTGGGACAACATCTTACAATCTTTGTAATTTGGCAATCCCTTGTTTGGATACCTCATCCAGCAAGGGGCAGCCCCTCTGTATTAGATGTATTATCTATTCTAGTTTCCTTCAAAAGAAAAAAAATGTTAAGATATATGGATATATGGTAAATTTTTGAAAGACATAATTATAAATGAATATATTCAAGAAAAGGAAGGAATAACCCCAATTGGTAATAAAACAATAGAAGACCTAGTAAGTTAGTTTGGGTACATTCAACAAAGATTATTATATGCAATAGGTAGGTAGAGTGACCTACTAACAATCCACAATGATAATAGAGGTAGAGGAAGACTTGCAATGGACAGAACTGAAGAAAGATATGACTACTTGTAATATAAATGACAACTTAGTCCTTAACAGAGATAAGTACATGAAGAGAATTCAAATTCCTGATCTCATGCAGTTTAGAAGGGCTTTCTTTAGTTGGCAAAAGCTGGGCTTTTGGCATGGCTATAAAGCCATGGTGGTTGCTTTTTTCTTTTTCTTTTTCTTTTTTGTTTTTAGCAACTATACTTGTTCAAATATTTGGTCCGACTAACAATCGAATCCACACTGACATATGAGACCTAAATTATTTCTTCATGTAGGCATTGCTTAAATTGATCTTTGGTTTTTGTCCATAAGATTGTTATATGTATATAGACGCAAACACGCACACTCGCACACATATATATTCTCATTTGATTGTCTGAGGACTTCCATGTGGATGTATGTATATTATTAAAGTTATCCTTGGTGGATCAGTGACTAATGTCAAAAGTCAAAACATTTGGAGGTGAGGCAATCAAATTGTTAGTAGGTGGTTAACCTAATGCTCTGGAAATCCTAGTTCATCTTTGTCTTCATCTTCTTCTTTCTTCCTAGTCTTTGTGAGGATCTGACACACTTGTACGACATGGGGAAGACTCGAGGTATGGGAGCTGGGCGAAAGCTTGAGACGCATAGGAGGTCGTAGAGGTGGACAGACAAAGCTTACAAGAAGAGTCATCTTGGGAACGAGTGGAAGAAGCCTTTTGTTGGGCCTTCCCATGCCAAAGGCATTGTGCTTGAGAAAAATGGTATTGAAGCCAAGCAACCCAACTCTACAATCCGTGAGTGTGCTAGAGTGCAATTGATAAAGAATGGGAAGAAAATTGCAGCATTTGTTCCCAATGATAGTTGCTTGAACTATATCGAAGAGAATGACGAAGTTTTGATTGCTGGATTTGGTCGTAAGGGCCACGCCGTGGGAGATATACCTGGAGTTAGGTTCAAGGTGGTGAAGGTTTCTGGCGTATCACTGTTGGCTCTATTCAAAGAGAAAAAAGAGAAGCCACTCTGCTAATTTTATATGCTGTTAATTTGGTCATATTTCCTGATAAGTGTTAGGTTTTAATTGTCCTAGATATACTTTTTTTTTTCTTTTTTGATGCATCAATTGTTCTTTTTTATTTTTTTATTTTTTTAAGTTGCTCTTACATTCCATTTCAGAGAGTACTTAGAGAACTTTGGTTTGGTTGGATCCCGATTAATGCACTATTTTATATATAAATATATAAATGTTATCTTAAAAAAAAAGGTGGTTAACCTAATGGAATTGGTATAGCCACCAAGCATCAACATGTTAAAATATAACATTAGAAAGTAGAAGCAATTAAAAACAATAACTAAAAACAAAATCTAATCATAAATGGATGTGGGGCAAGAAATAGTTATTCATCCTTAGACAACATATAGGGGTTCGTGGAAGGAAGTTTATTCATTCAATTTACCCTCAATTTAGACAACAAATAAGATGGAAACTGGGAAATGGAAGAGAAATTAAATTTTGGGAAGACCAGTGGTGTGGATCTCTCTTTCTAGGCACAATGTCCTAGAATTCACAAACTCTCAAGACTACATAAGGTAGAGATAGTTGCTTTTGGAGTAGAAAATGAGAAAGAGGGACAACAAAATCAGGGTGGGACTTGAAGCTTAGAAGAAACATGAACTGTGAAGAGAAGTAGGAGATAGTAGTTATGTTACATATCTTAGAGGAGGATAGACTAACTAAATGCAAGACAGGATTCTTTGTTTGGGGACTACTTCCAGAGAATGCTCAACAAAATCTTTCCAAAATTTCATCACAGATAATTCTTTAGGGGGAGAAGGGTATTGGTCAAGAACAACAAACTTCATTTTAACAACCAAAATCCCAACAAAAGCGAAGATGTTAGATAGTTAATTAGCCATGAGAAACTCAATAGTGTTGACATGGTACATAAGAAGAATCCTAATAAAGCATTCTCACCTCATTGGTATTGTTTGTATAGGGAGGAGGTGAGGTAGTAAAGCATATTTTTGGTTGCTGCTCATTCATCAATTGTATATGGAGGGGATGGAAGGACAAGCACAATATGATGGATGCACCAGCTTAAGACCAATTTTTTGAAGTTTTGCCCAACATTGATGCCACAATGAGAGAATACTAAGTGTGTCCTCTTTGCGGCGTGTTATGTAAGAATAATATCATTAAATAATATTTTATTAAGTTAATAGCCCTCAGGGGTAGTAGCGTGGTGGTCGCATCGGATATAGCGCTAATACCCATGGCGCGATGTCGAGACCGATGTCTCGGATTCGAGTCGATCATTTGCCACTTGAGTCTCTTGTTGTCTCCCGAGTCCTAGCCTTGGGGTGGGCGAGTGCACTTCGAGGTCGATGAGTTGGGCTTAAGCCCAGACACCACCATGTCATCAAAATTTTTTTAATTAAGTTAATAATGTTATTGTTAACAAATTAAGAAAATCATAATCAGACCGTAAACTATAATGAAGCAATCAAGGTGTGATATCCAGTACTTGGAAGTCCTTGTTCATTGAAGAATATTCTCACTGAAGATTCTACCGCATTGACATCGACATTGAGATGGGAAGATGGCTCCGAAAGGTCTTTGAGTAGGCTAGTAAGGCTATGAGAGATGGGTTGTTCAAGCGGATTAGGAGAAGTCGAGGATTGACCTTGGTGGTAGAAACATTTACTAATAGGCGAGGCAATACTATGAGATTGATGAAGATTGCAGATGGAAGACAGCGACTAATTTTTGTTCCAGAAGATGGGCAGAACAAGAATTGTGTGACGACCCCAACCTGAGCCCATAGAACCCCCCTCAGGGCACTCTGTGCTAGGTGGTCACTCAAAGGTATTGTCCTTCCCCTAGGGGTTTTAACAAGCCTCCAGGGATATTCGAACCTAAGACCTGGGGCTTAAGTACTTAATTCATTCCTCATTCGCTACCATTGAGCCAATGGTAGTGGATGAGGAATGAATTAAGTACTTGAGCCCCAAGTTTTGGGTTCGAATCTCCGCGGAGGTGTGTTAAAACTTCTGTGGTAGGGGACAATACCTTTGAGTGACCACCTAGCACAGAGTGCCTTGAGGGGGGTTCTGTGGGCCCAGGTTGGGGTGGTCACACAACCAGTCCTCTGCTGCCTCTAGGCTAATACCACCTCTGAACCTCTGCGGGCGCAGATCCATAAAGCTCTTGAGGAGTCGGATATGGGCCCTCTCCTCTCCTTGTCTATCTTGGGCTGGGGCTACTCTATCACTTGTCTTGGCCCAGCAGGCGAGAGACCTACATGGTTGGCCATATAACGCCTCAAACGACGTCATCCCAATACTCGACTGATAGCTGTTATTATAAGCAAACTCGTATAGAGCCAAGTGATCCTCCTAGCTACCATCAAAATCCAAAATACAAGACCGCAGCACATCCTCAAGGATCTGGATCACACGCTCAGACTGGCCATCAATCTGTGGATGAAATGCTGTACTAAGGCTCACCCTCGTCTCCAACTGAATCTGCAATGTGGCCTGCTGTTGTGACTGCGGCTGAGGGGTATCGCTAGATACCACTGAAATCTCAGGGCGCTCATCTAAACCATCCATCTCATACCGTAGAACCTCTATCTGGATCTCCTTTAAAGTCTGAGCCCTAGATGTAGAAGTCACTTGCCTGATGGTGACTCTCAGCCCTCGCCGATAGAATTCGACTCTCTCCCTCTAGTCAGCAATCGACTCAGGTGTGTAGGCCTCCAACTGTAGAAATCAATGTGTATACTCTCACACCGTCATAGTCCCCTGGTGCAGGCTCAGAAACTCTACCTTCTTACGTTCCCTCTCAATCTCAGGAACGTAAGCCTCTAGAAACAACTCTCTGAACCTGGCCCATGAAGTGATTGGGTCCTCAATACTCCTGGTAGAACGCCACCATCTAGCATCCTTACTCTCTAGCATGTGGGCTGAAAATAAAACTTGATCTGCCTTTGACAACCTCAGGGTCTCAGCATTCTTCTCTATGTTAAGCAACCAGTCCTCTGTCGCCTCTAGGCTAATACCACCTCTGAACCTCTCCGGGCGCAGATCCATAAAGCTCTTGAGGAGTTGGGCATGGGCCCTCTCCTCTCTTGTCTGTCTTGGGCTGGGGCTGCAGGTGCTACTACTGGCCCAACTGGTGGCTCAACAGTTGGTGCCTCTGGTGGAGTAGGTTGTGCAACTGGCTCGACCCTCCGTCTGTCAGCCTCTAATCGGTCAAGTCTCTCCATCAATAAGGTCGTTTGGGCCTGAACGACCTTATTAGAGGCCTTCATCACTGCCTCAAGCCTTTGTATATGGTCTCGCTCAGGCTGAACAGGAGGGGGTGGTGGTGGTGGTGGTGATGTCGGCTCCCTAGGCTCAGGTGAGGGTCTGCTTCGCCTACGTGGTGCTCTATCTCGCCGAGGTGACATGTCTACCTGCAATTTAAATTGGGTCGTTGGTTATTCATACGTTTGAAATAGACCTGACTCTGAAAGTTTACTAGTATCGTGTATTATGTTCAAAATACATTTTATGATTGCTAGTCTTCTTTTCTTTATTCGAGGACTCGCTTACTTTCGCAATCATTCTGATATCATCTAGGTTCTCCACTTATTAGTGTTTTTCAGTTCCTTTGAACCTAGGGCTCCGATACCAAGTCTTGTCGGCACTCCTTCTCTAATCCAAGGGCAGCTCGACTGGCACAGTGGCCTGACGAACCCGCTCACCAAGTCGAGTATTGGGATGGCATCGTTTGAGGCGTTGTATGGTCGACCATGCAAGTCTTCCGCCTGTTGGGCCGAGATAGGTGATAGAGCAGTCTTAGGCCTTGCCTTCATACATGAACAGAATGAGAAGATACAGAGGATTAGACAGAATATGAAGGTCGCTCAGGATCGATAGAAGAGTTATGCGGATAACTGCAGAAGGGTCCTCGAGTTCGATGTTGGTGACCATGTCCTCCTCCGTATTTCGCCTCGCAAGGGGCAACCACGTTTCGGGATTTCAGGGAAGCTCGCACTAAGATATATTGAGCCTTTTGAGATCCTTGAGAGGATAGGCCCTGTTGCCTATGGGCTAGCGTTACTGCCACAGTTGTCGGGTGTTCCATGTTTCTATGTTGAGGAAATACCACCCCGATCCCTCACATGTTATCGATTAGAGACATATTGAGCTGCGAGAGGACTGTACATTTGATGAGATGTCTGTGGCCATCATAGACCAAGCTGCGAAGAGGCTGTGCAACAAAGAGATACCGATGGCACAAGTGCACTGGCAGTTCCATGGTGCTAAGCAGAATACATGAGAGACTGATGATTTTATGATTTGCCACTACCCTGAGTTGATGAGTGTTGCTTTTTGATTTGTATTATCTGTATCACTGTAAAGATCGAGGACATAAGGAGGTGAGGTTGTGACGACCTACGATTTTGTGCACAAAAATTTTTGGGTCCAAAGGATGCATTTTTAGAAATTATAATGGAAATACATGAATGTATCTAAATTTTTTCTCAATTTTGAATTATTTATTGAAGAAAATGAGAATAATGGGGAAAAATACAAACTTGAGAAGAAAATACATGAGATTATAAGGAAAATGTGATTTTTTGAGGGAAATAATTTTTAGGATTGATTAATAAATTTTTGGAACAATTATGAAACTTTTAGAGAAATTTATGAAATTTTTGGGAGAAAAATGTGATTTTTGGTAGATTATTCAAATAAATAAATAAATAAATAAATAATAATTGTACAAATGATGAAAATTGGTGTATAATTGGAATGTTTGATGAAGAAAGATGGAACAATAATTTTTACAATTTTAGAAAAAAATGCGAAATTTAAATGTGTGTGTATATATATATATAAGGAAATAAGGGAAATATACAACGGACCTGGGTAGCCAGGCGCTGGGCCTAAACTGCCCAGGCCTGGCGCACGGGCCGGGCTAGCGCTGGGCCAGCCCAACGCCTGTTCTCCTTCTTCTCTCCCCTCTTTCCCCTTGGTTTTCTCCCCTTTTTGGCGAGAAAAATAGCTGCAGCAACTGTTTTTGGCCCTGGACTTTTACACTTCAGCAGCTCCACCGGGCAGAACTCAAGCAGAGGACACTTGTGCACCTTGCTGGCAACTCAACAAGCCACGTGGAGAAGTATTTCCATGCAAGAAGAACCTCCAAATCATGCAACAAAACCACCATTTTTGCTGTTATTTCTATGTTTGAGGAGCCAACTTCATCTACTTCGTTCTCCCTTGTCCCTAAGCCAAACTAAGCAAGAGACCACTAGTTGGAAAGCTCTCACACTCCTCCTTAATTTCCTACAAGCCTTCGCCACCATACTTAGGATTCTCTCCATCAAATTTCAGCTCAATCTACTGAGATTTGACCATTTAATTTAATCTCAGAATTTTTAGCTAAATCACAGGGACTTTTGGGTTTACACTCCCTAGCAGTAAATTTTCCAAATTTCCTGTGATCAATCTAACCGTTGGATTTATGTAAAAAATTTTCAGATTTGACCTATTCCTCCCAAAAAGTTACAAGAATTTTATTTCACAATTTTTGGAACCATGTACTAGGGTTTTTAGGTGTACTAACAAAGACTGTAAAAATCCCGTATACCCTGTGACAGGCAGTCACTTAAAGAATTAGTTAACTTGCTTCCCAAATTCAGAATGCCCTAAAATTTAGTACACATACTATTGACATATCCAGGGATCTCTCCACTAAATTTCAGCTCAAATTGCCTTTATTTGGTCAGTCAACTAATCCCCTTCTTTTCTGTTTATGTAACAGATTATTGTATGATTCAATCCCCTATGGTTTTTGAGTGCTTATCTACTATAATTTCCAACACTAATTCGAGGCTATTCCTTGCTGTTTTTGCAAGAGTTTAGACCCTAGAATCCTGATTAAATAAGTCTTACTCAAAACAGCAAATAACCCTAATCCTATTTGCTCTCAAACATTACTCCAAAACATGGTGTGTATGAGGATATACTGAAAATTTTTCTAAGTCCATAACACGTAACTAACAAGGCATGTTTCAAGCATACAAAATCTAAACCACAGAGGTTTTTGGTTCGAGGTTTTTACCCTTTTGTAGTCCCAAGTATGGGGTTCGAAATGCCTCTAGTCTTAGTCCAATCGAACACCTCTAAGTACTCAAAATACTACCTTCAGTCTGGTCTCAGAGTTAGTTTTCCTGCAAAAACTGTTCAAACAGTTAGTCAGATGACTACTTTATAGCCTTATAAAACATATTTGAGGATTGAGTATTCAATTCCCACCACTTGGATACGAAAGTACACAAAATTGGGAAGGAGAAGAGGGGTTTTACCTCTAGAATGGACTTGAAATGGCTTGGGAAGCGAAGCTTCAAAGATTGATTCAACACATAGTTTCAGTTTTTCTGGGTTTCCAAGTGTTGAACAACCCATTTTCTCGGCTGATTTTGTCTCTACTAGTTGTGCAATGGTGGCCGAGGCTTGTAGGAACTTTAAGAGGAGTGTGAGAGCTTTCCAACTAGTGGTCTCTTGCTTGGTTTGGCCTAGGGACGAGAGAGAACAAAGTAAATGAAGTTGGCTCCTCAAACATGGAAATAACAGCAAAAATGGTGGTTTTGTTGCATGATTTGGAGGGTTTTCTTGCATGGCAATATTTCTCCACGTGGCTTGTTGAGTTGCCAGCAAGGTGCACAAGTGTCCTCTGCTTGAGTTCTGCCCGGTGGAGCTGTTGAAGTGCAAAAATCCAGGGGCCAAAAGCAGTTGCTGCAGCTGTTTTTCTTGCCAAAAAGAGGAGAAAACCAAGGGGAAAGAGGGGAGAGAAGAAGGAGAATAGGGTGCTGGGCTGACTAGCGCGCGGGCCGACCCAACGCTAGCCCGGCCCGCATGGGCCGAGTGGCCCGTGCGCCTGGCCTGGCCAGCACGGGCCATTTGCCCCGCGCTTGTGCGGCCCGCCTAGGACGGGCCTGGGCAGTCCAAGCCCAGCGCCTGGCTGCCTAGGTCCGTTGTATATACGTTTTTTCCTCTTAATTTCTTTATATATATATACATCTAAATTTCGCATTTTTTTTTTCTAAAATTGTAAAAATTATTGTTCCATCTTTCTTCATCAAACATTTCAATTATACACCAATTTTCATCATTTGTACAATTATTTATTTATTTATTTTTAATTTTTGAATAATCTACCAAAAATCACATTTTTCCCCTAAAAATTCCATAAATTTCTCTAAAAGTTTTATAATTGTTCCAAAAATTTATTAATCAATCCTAAAAATTATTTTCCTCAAGAAATCTCATTTTTCTTATAATTCCATGTATTTTCTTATCAAGTTTGTATTTTTCCCATTATTCTCATTTTCTTCAATAAATAATTCAAAATTGAGAAAAAATTTAGATAAATCCATGTATTTCCATTATAATTTCTGAAAATACATACTTTGGACCCAAAAATTTTTGTGTACAAAATCGTGGGTCGTCACAAATTGGGACATGCTAAGGAGGGACTTGGAGGCATGCTGTAAGGTGGCAGCGGCAAGGAGGAAGGATTAGCTCGATGGGACACAGGGAAGAGTGGTAGTGGAAGAGAAGTTTATATTTGGCTCACTAGCAAGAAAGACAAAAGGAGATAAAGTTCTTAGTGGGACAGGTGGCTGGACTGATGTAGTGATGAGGAATGAAGCAAAGGCACCCAATAGTTGGATGCATAAACAAAATATAGTTGCGAATAGAGCAAGTAGGTCGATTGGGGAGAAGAAATTTGTTCCAAAGGGAAAAATTATCCATAGGAAAGAGTAGAAGAGGTATTGGGTGACGTTCTGGTGTTTCTCTGACGATGTAAGGTGGGATGTAATAGAGGAGGAAATTTCCAGGCAATTGAATTATGCGTGTTGGATAACACCAATTTGCGGCGACAGGGCACTATGCAAATGCCCCAATGAAGGAGCTTGGATTGCTTTGAAAAAAGGAAAGTTGAAATCAACTCTCTACTACGATGTGCACGAATGGAAGGAAGAGATGCAATGGACAAATAGGGTCTTTGGTTGCCGAGAGGAGTGGATAGGTGTTGAAGGAGTCCCTATCAAAGAGTGGAAGCAGGATACTTTTCATCAAATCAGAAAAAAATGCGATGGATTGTTAACAATGGATTCGTTAACAGGGAAAGGATATACGTTTGACACGGTGTACATGAAGGTAAGGGGCTAGGTTAGCAGCTTCTTACCGGAGGTGCAAAAGGCACAATGAGCATTCCCTATTCGATTGTTTGAGGCTCAGTCAGTTGAAGGTGGTGAAGGAGCTCATTGGCAAGAAAGGTGGAGCAGGAAGGAATCATACATTGAAGGCTATCACTGCGAAGTCAAGAATTTCACGATCGTAGGTAATGAGACTTTTCGATACTGGAATTGATCTCCAGAAGGGGATAGAGACGACGATCAATGTACGGTATGATCTCTGCAGGTGATGGCTGACATGCAAGTAGGTGGAGCAAAGATCGTGGCACAGGCAGTTGGGAGTACGACAGGTCCTGAAGCATATGCAGGGACAGGAAGTGGGAAGTGATTGCTCAGTGAGGTGTGTGGAAAGCTAGAAAAGGAGGGATAAAAGTTGAGATTTGAAGGTTCAACAATTCGCTTGTTTTCTGGCATAGAAAATCGTACGGGAGGCAAGGCTGGTGAGGGCATGGAGTGGCCAGAAGGTAATAACAGGGAAGAGGTGTTGGAGTGACATAGGATACAAGAACTTACGCTGCACTAGCAAGACGACGTGGAAGATGGGTTATATTGGGGTATAAACTGAAAGGCGCATGGGGTTTTGGGCTTTGTAGAGGGGCAGAACCATAACCAATTACTGGAGGGCCTATATGCAGATGGGCGGTATTGGGATGGAAAGTTTTATGGAGGCGGGGCCCAACAAGACATTGGAGGAGGCATCCATATCAGGATGGGCTGAGAAACTGAAGCCTTGAACAAGAGTTTTGGAGAAGGTCACGAGGAGGGTTGAAGGAGTGAAGCTCAGGCCAAAAGGCTCACCAATCGGGTATGCTTTCTGGGCTATTTGTTGGGCCAAGACTGAACAAAGGAGGACTGGTGCAGAGGCACGGGCACGAATCGAAGTCTAGGACCAGAATGCTCGCGCGGGGGAGAGAAGAACAGAGAGTCTAATGCAAAGCTGAGTTCTGCAGTGGATAGACATGCCACTGGAAGTGCTTCGAGGGTTGATCATAAGGGTAGGGAACAGTGTTACAACGTTCCTATGCAGGTCTACAAAAGAAGATCAAAGCAAGGAGTGAGTATTCAAACTGACATGCATGTTACTAATATTGGAGAGAGGGGTAGTTCTTGTAGTAGCAATGGATGATAGAGGAAAGTCGTGCTGTGTGGTGCGAAACTCAGTGAGGATGAGGAAGAGTCAGAGGATGAGAAAATGTTGGAAGCATGCCAAACAGATTCCTCGAGTTTCTATAGTAATACTTCGGATGCGCATGACTTTAACGAAGTGGATGGGGAGGAAAATGATGGGCACATGCATAGGGAATTTTGGGACGCTCAAGAGGGCCAGCTAGACGACACAAGAGAAGTTTCAACTACTAGCTAGGACATCCCCATCTCTATAGTGCCAAATTCTGTTTTTGTGGGAGAGGAGGGGAGCCCGACAAAACATGTAGAGAGGCAAGATGGCCGTCAAGACTACCCGAAGGAGATTAATAGTAAGTCTGTAGACAATCTTACTAAGGAAGAGGTGGAATCTTTTATGGCCAAATTCAATGTATTATTGGTTAGGCTAGAGAGGGAGACAATGAAGGAGGGGAATAAGGTGGAAGGGTGCAAGGTGGCGGCTCGGGTTGGAGATGGGATTAGTGGTTTCTATGAAGATTCTATCTTGGAATATCAGAGTATGTGGCTCCAAGGATAAGTGTAGATCAATTTAGCGGATGATCAGGAAGTTCAATCCCTGATATTATTATTCTGCAGGATGTAAAGAAAAGCAGTATGGGTAGGGGGTTGATAGGGGCATTGTGGCAGTCTAGATTTAAAGACTGGGTGTTTCTGCCAGCAGTGGGGTCTTCAGGAGGGATATTAGTGGCTTGGGAGGTTAGAAGCCTTACTGTAGTGGAAGAGATCATGGGGCATTTTTTTGTTTCAGTGAAGCAAGGCAACTGGATGGAGAGGAATGGTGGTTAACGAGTGTCTATGGGCCGAGTGGCAGATAGGGTCATGATTTTTTTTTTTTGGGATGAACTAGGGGTGTTGAACATGCTCTGTAGGGACCAATGGTGTGTAGCAGTAGACTTTAATGTGTTTCGCTTTACTTCGAAAAAAACAGTGGTCGTGTGAGTAGAAGTATGAGGGACTTCAACAGTGTCATCAGAGAATTGGGCCTTCATGATCCTCCTTTGCTTAATGGCTCATATAAATGGTCCAATTTTCGAAGGAACCCCATTTGTTGTAGGTTGGACCGATTCCTTTTTATTGAAGGGTGGGCTAATATGTTCCTGTATTATAAACAAGAAGTAGGGGGTAGATTGGTGTCAAATGATTGGCTAGCATTCCTGAGCACGTTGGCTCCAAGGTGAGGTCTTAGTCCGAAATGGTTTGATGGCAGATTAGCCTATCTCCCGGATTTTAAGGAGGCGAATGTTATGGGTGGGGGCTTGCGTCCTTGGAAAAGGAGGAGAGGAAGCGGTGCGAGGTTGAGCGTGACATTGAGGCTCTTGATCGTGTAGAGAGGAGTAATTAGTGGGATGAGGAGAAAAGGAAAGAGCTATGTAAGTTGAGAGGAAAGCTGTGAAAGCTAATTAGGGAGATTGATAGGGGAGCTTGGCTTAAGGCCTGGGTTAGGTGGCTAAAGGAAGGTGATGCAAACTCAAAATTTTTTCATCGCATTTTGAGTGGTAGGAAAAGTTTGAGTATTGTGTCTAAGCTTGAGAAGGAGGATGGGGAAGTGGTAAAGGAGGAAGATAAGATTGTGGAGCTCATTGTTGGGCATTTTGATGACGTTTTTGGGAAGACATCTTTTCAAGTGTGGGGGCTGGAAGGAATTCAATGGGATTCGATTGACGAGGATGTGAGCAAGAGTTTGGAGGACTGTTTCTCAGAGGATGAAGTCAGAGACGTAGCGTTTGAGTGTGATAGTGATAAGGCTTCGGGTTTGATTGATTTTTCTATGCTCTTCTATCAAAAAAACTGGGAGAATCTTCTAAAGGTTGTGGAGGAGTTCTACCAAATAGGGAAAATAAACAGATTCACCAATGAGACATACATTTGCTTGATTTCGAAGAAGAATGTTTTGAGAATGATTAAAGACTTCCAGCCTATTAGTCTTATGATAAGCTTCTGTAAAATCATTGCAAAAGTCTTGGCGAATAGGAACAAGAGAGTATTGGGAAGTACCATATTGGTGAGTTAGGTGGCCTTCTTCAAAGGGAAGAACATCACATATGCAATCTTCGTGGCGAACGAGCTAGTGGAAGAGTATAAGAAGGAAGGTGTGGTGGTTAACCTGGACATTGAAAAGGCGTATGATATGGTGGATTGGTGGTTTTTAGATTTTGTCTTAGAAAGGAAAAGCTTTGGTGGGAGGTGGAGGAAATGGATCCAAGGGTGCTTGAGCTCCGTTACTTGTTCCATCTTTATTAATGGTGGGACAAGGGGTAAAGTAGCAGTTATTAGGGGGTTGAGGCAAGGAGACCCTCTGTCGCTCTTTCTGTTCACTATGGTGGTTGATATGCTAGGGCGGATGCTAGATAAAGGGAAGGAGGCTCGCGGAATCCAGGGCTTTGTGGTCGGTAGGGATTGGGTTGAGATTACTCACCTTCAATTTCGGATGATATCCTCTTGTTTTTGGATGGAGTGGATGACCATGTGGAGAATGCCCTTCGTATTGCCCAATGCTTTTGTTGGGTTTCTAGAATGCGTCTGAATTTATCTAAAACTTGTTTAGCAGGAATCTCCATGGAAGTGGAAGAATTAGTGCAACTCATAGTAGCTCGGCTTGGATGTACTGTGGGCGACTGGCCCTCGAGGTATCTTGGAATGCCTTTAGGAGGAAACCCGAGGTCCCATAGTGTCTGGGAGCTGGTTGTCTCCAAGGTGGCAAGGAGGTTAGATGGGTGGAAAAAGGGCTTTCCTTTTTAAAGGTGGCAAACTTACTCTGATTAAAGCGATGTTGGATGCATTACCATCATACTTCCTATTAGTTTTTAAGATCCTTAGAGGGAAAGTTGTCAAGATTGAGAGGTTGATGAGAAATTTCTTGAGGAAAGGAAGGGATGAAGGTAAAGGATCCCATTTAGTGGAGTGGGGCAGAGTTCAGCCCCCTAAGGAGTATGGGGGGCTGGGGATTGGTAACACTATGAACAGGAATAAAGCCCTCGTAGGTAAATGGTTCTGGCGCTTCCCTAGATAGCAGGACCAATTGTACGCTCGAGTGATCAAAAGCAGACGTGACATTGACATTAATGACACAGATGCAGGCATAGATAAGAATGCAACATTTTGAAGCCGGTGGAAGTTCATTCTTTTTCTATATCAGAGCTATCTGCCAGGTATTCGCCTAAAAGTAGGCTGAGGTAATAATATTTGATTTTGGGAGGATGTGTGGTGAGGGAGTGATGCCTTTGCTGAGCTTTTTCCTAGGTTTTATAGACAATCTAGAGCTCATCACCTTCCTGTATCAGTTTTTCGGGCTTAGGGAGGCCGTGCAGGTGCAGGCCAGTGGGATCTTCATCTGAAGTCCGATGGGAGAGGGAGAGGGGTAAAGGAAAAGGACGCATTGCTAGTATTATTGAGGGAGTGTGTGTTGGATGACAGGAAGGATCGAATAG
>JAJIYU010006946.1:0-19915 GCA_030144865.1 Tinospora cordifolia | reverse complement strand
TTTATCTTGATTGATAAACTGATGATTTTAGATATGGTATTGCTAAACAGTGTTCAATGATTTAGAAAGATTTGATCTGAAAAATGTTTCCGCTACTATTATCTTGATTTCTAGTATAAATATGATTTTAAACATTTGGTGAATTTGATTTGAAACCAATTGCTTAGTAAAGCATGATAAAAATGACTATTTGAAATTAAAGAAATGATTTAAACCTCGTGTATAGAGGTAGAAAGATAGATGATGATATCTGTCGCACGCCCGGGGCCGCGCCGAGCCACGCAACGCCCGACGACGAGGCCTTACATTGACAGACACGACATCCGATCCGGGGGTCGGGGTGTGACACACAATGAATATTTTTATATACTTATGTTTATCTAATGTTCGCATCTCATTTTAACACATACTAGTATATATATATGTATGTATGTATATATAAGTATAATAGAATGTATGAGGATTAAAGCCCTTAAAAGGGATTTTATCCTTGAAATTTGTACTTATTCAGTGGTTCCTAGCAAACAGATGTGGGTCCTTGGTCTTCATTTCAGTCTCCAGCTCTCAAGTAGCTTCTTTCATTCCGTGATGTTTCCACATCACCTTAATTAAGGGAATATTCTTAGTTCTCTGGTTTTGTACCTTGTGATCAAGGATTCTAATTGTCGCTTCTTCATAAATGGCATCCTCTTAAATATTCACTTTCTCCCAATGGATGATGTGAAAAGGATTTGGTTCATACTTTCTCAACATCAACACGTGGAACACATTGTGAGCTAAGGTCATTCGGTTTGGTAGCTCCAACTCATAAGCACATTCCTCGATTCTCCTAAGTATTTCAAAGGGTCCAACAAATCTTGGTGATAACTTTCCCTTGAATCTGAACTTCTTAATACCCTTTTGAGGACTGATTTTTAGAAATACTTTGTCACCAACTTGAAACTCTAGGGGTTTCCTTCTCTTGTCAGCATAGTTCTTTTGATGACTCTGTGCTGTAGCCAACCTCTTTTGTATCAGTTTGACTTGATTGTTCATTTCTTCTACCAAGTCTAGCCCAGTAAGAACATGATCTTCAAGTTTAGCCCAATAGATTGGTGATCTGCAGGGCCTTCCATAAAGAGCCTCATATGGAACCATCTTGATACTTGCCTGATGACTTTTATTATAGGCGAACTTTGCTAAGTGCAAGTACTTGCTCTAGTTCCCTTTAAAGTCCAAAACACAAGATCTCAACATATCTTCTAAGGTCTGACTAACTCTCTTAGACTGCCCATCTGTCTAAGGATGAAAAGTAGTGTTCATAGTGAGTTTAGTGCCCAATTCCTTCTATAGGCTCTGCCAGAATTAAGAAGTGAAGCGGGAGTCTCGATCAGATACTATCATCTTGGGCACATCATGCAGCCTTACTATCTCTTTTACGTATAGCTCTCCCAGCTTATTGACTTGATTTATGGATCTAATTGGCAGGAAATCAGCCACTTTGGTGACGCGATCTACAATCACTCAAATAGTATCTTCTCCTTTCTGATTCCTGGGCAAACCATTGACAAAATCTATGGCAATGTTATCCCACTTCCATTCAAATATAGGGAGTGGTTGTAACAATTTAGAATGTTTCCAATGTTCTGTTTTTATTTGTTGACAGATTAAGCATTTAGAAACATGCTTAGCCAAGTCTCTCTTCCTCCCTCTCCACAATAAGCCTTTCTAAGATTCTGGTACATCTTATCTCCACTTAGATGCATCATATACTTGGTCTGATGAGTCTCATCCTGTATGGTCAACTTACTCTGTCCACTTTGAGGTACACAAATCCTTTTCCCAAGCCTTAGGATACACTCAGCATTTAACTTGAAGCCAGCATGCTTACCCTGTGTAACTCCTTCGATTAGACTAGTGAGCCATTTGTATTGCCTTTGTTTATCCCTGGTCTAGTGCAAAAGTTCTGGTTGGCATGACATAATGTAGAGGTAGGCTTGTTTTCCATTTAGAGTCACACCTAGCTTAAAGTCATCAATCAACTGGTACATCTAGTGTTTCTCTTCCTCCTATTTGTTGAACTTCCTACTCAAGGCATTAGCTACTACATTGGCCTTCCTCGGATGGTAGTATAATTGAAAATCATAGTCTTTCAAGAACTCCATCCAACTCTGTTGCCTGAAGTTCAACTGATTCTGGGTGTAGATGTACTTCAAGCTCTTGTGATATAAAAACAAATCAAATTTCTCACCATAAAGGTAGTGTCTTCAAATCTTCATGGCAAATACAATGGCTACTAACTTTAGGTCGTGAGTAGGGTAATTCTTTTCATGGACCTTTAGTTGTCGTGAGGCATAAGCGACTACTTGTCTTTCTTGCATCAACACTGCTCCCAGTCCGCTCAGTGATGCATCAATATAAAGGGTAAAGGTAACACCATGGGTTGGAGTGACTAGGATAGGGGTCGTAGTTAACCTCTTCTTCAATTCTTGGAATGATTGTTCGCACTTCTCATCCCAATTAAACATCCTTCCTGATTAGCTTAGTCATAGGTTCTGCTATTTTAGAGAAATCTTGGATGAACCTTATATAGTATCTAGCCAAGCCTAAGAAGCTCCTGATCTCCATAACTATCTTTGGTTGCTTCCCATTCATGACAGATTCCACCTTTTCCAGAGCTACAAAGATGCCTTCCACTGATACTACATGGCCAAGGAACTTGATCATCTTCATCTAGAATTCATACTTGCTGAACTTAGCATATAATTGGTGCCTTTTGAGGGTCTCCAACACTATCTGCAAGTGGTCCAAGTGTTTGACTTCTGTCTTTGAGTAAATTAGAATGTCATCCATAAATACAACAACAAAGTGGTCAAGATATTGTCTAAATGCTCGGTTCATTAAATCCATGAATGCTGCTGGGGCATTGGTCAACCCAAAAGGCATCACGGTGAACTCAAAGTGTTTGTATCTCGTTTTGAAGTTGTCTTGTATGTGTAACACCCCAACCCCCACATTCATTGAGCATTGGACATAACCACCATTCTTTGATAGTGGACTTGACCATTTGGCGGGTTGGGCCGTTGTTACTTACAAGTAACACACACTTGACTTTTTATTTTTCAATACCTCATGCCCTAGAGTAGTTTCAAGAATACAAATATCATTCAAAAATATCAAGGCAATTAGAGATAAAGAAAAATTCAACTTTTTTATTCATAAAGAGAAAGTACATAACTTTATAATGTAAACTATTACATTTTTTATCAAAAAAAATTCATAACCTCTAAAATAAAATAAAATTTCAGCGAAAGACTTATTCAAAATTGGGCAACATGCCCTTACATCAAAAATAAACTTTAAAAAAATAGTTACTTGCTAAAATCCAAATCCCATGGTCTTCATAATTTAATTTCTTGAAAAAGAAGAGAAAGGGGTGAACACAAAGCTCAGTGGATCTTTTTCAAACAACCATTTTTCAAATTCAAATCAATAACACATTCATATTTCAAACACTTGCATACATTAGGCGTTTCAAGCATCTATTTGTTTAAAGTTGAGATTTTAGACCAAAAGGGTTTTGAAGCCCTTGATGTTCTTAACAAAATACCTCCTCAAAGTGAAATATAGCTATTCTTAGCCAATTTCATTGGACATTTTGGACTTCAAGGGAACTTACCCACCAACCAAGTACTTTGGTCTTAAAACCATATGAACCAATTATATGAAAAGAACATCTATAGCAACCCACATGTTTGCTATGATGGTACGTGGTTATTATCACCATCATTTGTGTTAAATTATATATTCTTGAATCATAAGATAAATTTCAGAACATGAAACTGAAATAAATAAATTCAGCATATGATCAAACTGAAAATTTAATCATGAAACAATCAAAATCATGCATCATACTTTGAAATAAAGCCTAAGCATGATACTAAACATGACATGATTATTATGCATGCATAAATTCGAACAAGGATCAAATCTAAAATTGAAAATATATTTTAGAATGATTGAACTGAAATTATTTTGATTTCAAAAGCCAAACAAACCATGAACATGCTAGAAATTTGAATAAGAAAAAGGGATGTTAGAGAAATCACTTCCACCTTGAGATATAGTTTCCCCCAAAGTTTAGACAAGAGCTCCCAATGTTCAAGCACTAAGAAAATCACCCAAGAAGAATCCCCAAACCAAGAACTTATTACACACAAAAGGGAAAAGAAAGGTGAGAAGGGGTGCTGAGAAGAGGGCTTAGAGAACAAGAGGAAATATCAACTCTTGTTTCTTGGGATGAGTTGAATTGTGAGCATGGTGGGGGGGGGGGGTTTATATAGGTTTCAAAAGTGTATAGAATGGCAAGTTTGTGGTGTTCTCATTGTAATAAACTTGCCAATTGTTCAAAATTTCGTGCCCCCTAAGTATAGGAGAATAGCAAGTGTATTTAGGCAATTTTTGGAATTTAGAAACCATTTTTTTGGATTTTTGGAAACATTTTTATTGATTTTATTCAAGTTTTTTGTTTTTATTCAGAGCATTCGATCCAGGCCGTAAGATCATTCTCGATCGCAGCAGTAGATCACAGATCGTGTGGGTTTGATCTGAGCTGTTGGATTTTCCTCGAGCGTTGTGTTTGGTTCGTGATTGATCGAAATGCATCTTTCTGGGTCATCAGATGCACATCGATTGCGGTGTGTGGATCTCGATCGCAATCAACGAATTTTGTTCAGGCCGTCGGATGATCCTCGATCGTGGTGTGTTCGCGATCTCCGACTGCGCCTCTGATCTGGCCCGTTGGATATTCCTTATCTCAACACGTCGTGATCAACGATCACGCCTGAGCCGTGAGCCGTTGGATCTGATGGATTGAATGTGGGCCATTGGATTTTGCTGATTCGGTGCATCCAGGTGTCAGTTTTGGTTTGATCTCGTTCGTTGGATCTGGAAGATTGTTTGTGGATCGTTGGATTTCAGTGATTCGGTGTATCCGGGCGTATGGTGCGGTTTTGATCGTGACCGTGAGATCATAGATCGTGAGGATGATGTATTTTTGGTCGTTGGATGCAGTTTCTAATACCAAAATCACTTTCTAAGGTTTCTATTATCCAAATTTTGCTAATTATACACTTTCTAATTAATGAAAACTTGGTTTTATTGCACAAATCATTCTATTTTATGGACTTACTAATATTTTCCCCTTTCTAATTATTTAATATTATATTTATTAGATATTTTTCTATTTCTTTAATATTGCCAACAATTAGTAATCCCTATTTCTCTATTGTTTTCATTTCTTTATTTGCCTATATAGTTTATATTCCTTTTATTTTTATAAATTGATACTTATATAATGTTATACTTATTTTTGATAAATATAAGCGTACTTTATTTTTATTCAATTATGTATATTTTTACATATTCTTATGTAGTATTTAACATGCCTATATATTCTCACACAATTTACCCTATAAATATGTCTATACCTATATATATATATATATATATATTTTTATTCTTATTGTTTATTTCTTAATAAATGAAAGCAACTCATTAAATTTCACAATTAATTCTATTCAATTAATATTTCCATTAACACACTTTCATTTGCCTTAGAATTTTTTTCTCAATGAATTTTTATTTCATTAATAACTTTTGTTGACGAAATTTTGAGGTATTACAGTATATGTTAGACTCCTTGATTCTCAACTGATGGTAACTCGACCTAAGATCAATCTTCGAGAAATGAGTGGCTCCTCTCAATTAATCGAATAGGTCATCAATCCTCGATAGGGGTACTTATTTTTTTACTGTAACTTGGTTCAGCTTCTAGTAGTCAACACCTAGTCTCATGGAACCATATTTCTTCTTCATAAACAGTACCGGAGCTCCCCAAGGTGACTCACTCGACCTAATAAAGCCTTTGTCCCCAAGCTGATTCACTTGACCTAATAAAGCCTTTGTCCTAGAGCTCGTTGAGTTGAGACTTCAATTCAATCAGTTCCACTGGTGCCATTCTGTAAGGAGGTATGACGATTGGGTTGTTTCTAAGGTGAAGTTGAATCTTGAACTCTAATTCTCTAAGAGGTGGTACTCCGAATAAGTCATTTGGAAACAAATCCTTGTACTCACTAACCCCTGCTAGGTCTTGGATTCTCTTTAGTTCAACAAGTTCTTCTTCAAAGAGTTCCTTGAACTCATTCTTTTTCCTTAAACAATTCATCATGGCTAAGGTTGGACTCATTGGTAGTCATTGCATATCCCCATTGATAGGTTTTCCTAAAAGGTAAGGTTATGGTCACTCGTCTTTTAGGAAATCTATCTGGGTTTGGTACTGGTTTAACCAATCTATCCCCAAGATTACATTATAGCCATAGAAAGGTAAGGTACATAGATCAATCGTTAAAAGTTTCACAACCACACATTCTTTTTAAAGTTACAGTGATCCTTATTGGTGTGGACACATTCAAAGTCATGGGTAGTGTTTTTGTCACAATTTGTAGCCTATCAGCTAATTTCTCAAAAATAAACAATTTTGAGGCACCTGAGTCAAACAATAGTTTCATAGCAACATTGAATAACCAGAACGTACCTTCCACTATGTGGACTAGGTCTTCTTAAGTCTCAACAGCGAACATTCTGGCTTGGTTCTAACCATGGCCTTGGTTCTGCCCATGATTCGCATTCTATTGTTGTTGCCTAACTTGAGGACAACCGTTCTGACCCCCTCCCTGAGTGTTCTGATGTTGCTGGGAAGCTTGAGCGGGTGCAGTCAAGCAATTTTTTTTTACATGGCCTCTCTGCCTACACACGTAGTACAATCCTTGTCTCTTTCCTTGCTCCCTTGACTCGTCTTTATTCTGTCCCTGTCTCTATGGTGCATTCCCACCATTCTTACTTTTCTTTTGAGCCCCTTGATTATTTTTATTCTCGGGCCTCTTATTTTTCGCCCTCAACCTTTGTTCCAAAGTTAGGGCCTTTTCTACGACCTCTTTGTAAGTTTTTAGGCCCAGAGTCTTTATTATCTTTTGGATCTCCATCTTGAGACCCTTGTACAAATCAATTGGCCTTCCTTTTCTCCTCCCTAATTAGATCTGATGAGAATTTGGCCAGTTCAGTAAACTTTCTTTTATATTTAGCTATAGTCATGTCCCTCTAATTTAGTCGAACAAAGTCCTCCTGTAGCTTGCTCAAGGTCGCTTCTAGAAAAAACTTTTCAGAGAAGATCTTTGTGAAATTCTCCCAGCTCATAGCATCAATATATGTATTAGGGTCTTGTAGCCATGGGTGGCACAGTAGATCAAAAGCATAAAACTCTAGGGCATAGGCTAGAGACGAAAACTTGTGTGAAAATAGAAAATTTTTTGATCAGGACATGAGACCTGAAAGCTTATGTATCTTTCGATTTTTATGTAGTATAGGATGCATAGGAATTCGGGGGTATAGAGGAAGCCTAGACTCGGAGAATGATGGACCATGTGTGGTGAATGATTGGTAACTCTGGTAGAACGGGTTTCTTTATGCTCGCTGGTATGAGATGGTGGAGTATAGTGGGCTCGGGAACCTTAGTTATCGAGACATTTGCGAAATTGTTTGGGTGCGTCTCTGTTTTGAGTAAAAACCTAAGTGGAAGGGGTAAAATGGTATGGGACACTTGAACCTGAAAGCTTAGGTAGAAGCTTGGAACCTTGCTATGCTAGCTTAATTGTATGATTGTATGATATGCATGGTTTACTGTTTATGTGCTTTGAAACCCAAATCATGTACCCATGCATGAAAAGAACCTAGAAGAAAGACTTTAGGCCACTGAACAAATCGAAAACCTATAAACTAAATCTAGAGCCATGATAGCATGAATATTTGACACATATTATGACATTAGGCCTCCAAACCTACAAAGAAGTTGTTGAACGAGCCATAATCCTAAAATAAGAGCTCAACCTAGAACAAAGGTCGAGAGGAAAGAATAAACGGAATGGAAATGGAAATGACCAACAAGGGACCCAGAAGAAAAGCAAAAGTGGTAAGGCTCCACAGAAACAGGGGTAGAATAAAGACGAGTCAAGGGAAGAAGCTAAGAGGCCGGGATTATGTTTCACATGCAAGCAGAAGGGTCATTTGGCAAAAAATTGCCCAACAGCACCAGCTCAAGCTTCCCAGCAGCAACAACAGAATACTCGGGGGGAAGTCAGAATGGGCGATCTCAAGCTAGACAGAATCAGAATGCCAATCAAGGGCAGAACCAGGGCTGTGGTAAGAACTAGGCTAGAATGTTCACAGTTGAGACCCAAGAAGACCAGGCCCCTGTAGTAGAAGGTACGTTCCTATTGTTTAATGTTGTTGTGAGACTGTTGTTTGACTCGAGTGCCTCAAAATCTTTTATCTCTGAAAAACTAGCTGATATGTTACAACTTGTGACAAAAACAATGCCTGTGACTTTGAATGTGTCCACACCAATAGAGACCATTGTGACTTCAAAGAAGATGTGTAGTTGTGACCTTAGGTTTGGGGATAAACTTTTAACATTTGACATATATACCCTACTTTTCTATGGCTATGATGTAATCTTGGGGATGGATTGGTTAGATCAGTACCAGGCCCAAATAGATTGTCCTAAGAGATGGGTAACTATAACATTACCTTTTGGGGAGATCTTTAAAATCAATGGGGATATGTAGAGACTACCAATAAGTCCAACCCTAGCCTTGCTGAATTGCTTGAAGTAGACAGATGAGTTTGAGGAACTCTCGAAAGAAGAGCCTATGGAACCAAAGAAGATATAAGACTTAGCAGTGGTTAGGGAGTATGAGGATGTGTTCCCAGATGACTTACCCAGACTACTGCCTGCTAGAGAGTTAAAGTTCAAGATCAAACTTCACCCTGGAACCAACCCTATAGCCATACCTCCTTATAGGATGGCGCCAGCAGAACTAATTTAGCTGAAAACTCAACTGGATGAGCACAGGGAGAAAGGTTTCATCAGGCTGAGTGAATCATCTTGGGGAGCTCCAGTGTTGTTCGTGAAGAAGAAGGATGGTTCTATGAGACTTTGCATCAACTACCGGAAGTTGAATCAAGTTACAGTAAGCAATAAAAATCCTTTACCAAGGATTGACGACCTATTTGATCAATTACGATGAGCTACTCATTTCTCTAAAATTGATCTTAGGTCGGGTTATCATTTGTTGAGAATTAGGGAGTCTAACATATACAAGACTGCCTTCAAGACAAGATATAGACACTTCGAGTTCACCGTGATACCATTTGGTTTGACCAATGCCCCGCTTGCCTTCATGGATTTGATGAACTGTAATACCCCACCTCCCGAGCCCCATCTTCTACATCATCTGACATTTTAATTTTCTTTGATCAATAATCTTGGGCTGCCCGGGAGACGGGCCCGTGCTACATTTTCTTCTTCTTAGACCCAAATCCATTAAGGTTCCTATGTACATTAGTCTATGTACAAAATGACATCATAGTAAATAAGATTCTTCATTTATTCATTCGAAAATTCTGAGTTCAATGATCTATTACAACGAAAAATACATTCAAAACTGAAATACATGATTTAGGTTGGGCCTATGTGCCCTACATTGAAATAAATAAAAATTTGCAATAGATAAACCTTCTCGTAAGCTGATTAATTCCTTGAGATGTGAAAAATAGGGGGTGAGCTAAAAACCCCAGTGAATCATTCCATCTATTTAATTCATTATTTCAACCAGATAATACAAGCATATCAAATACTTTCAGGGATTAATTCAGTTCAAATAATATATTATTTCAGTCGTAATTTAGATTGAACGAGAGTAGCCTCTGTGCTTCAGATCTAGGGAGAGATCAATTTTGAAACTCAGACCCATTTCTAGAGGGATCATTCTCGAAACCCGTTCCATTCTAGTGTCAATATTGACAGCCAGTTCTAATTCTACATGGAACACAGAAACTCCCCCGTACCGGTACGTGGTTGGAATCTTATTTTATCTTATTTTTGTGTGCAAGAGCATAGTAAATAAATATTCTAACAGTAATTAAACGTACCACAGCATAACATCATAAATCAACAGAAGCACAGATTTTCGATTTCTGATGTAGAAGATAGTACGGGACGCAACTATAGAGCATACTCTCTCAAACAGGAAAAATGACTTTCGATTTCTAATGTAGAAGTTCGTACACGACGCAACTACAGAGCATACTCTCTTGGTCATAAGCAACATAATAATTTGAATGACAGAAATGCAAAAAATAAAATCAAACTAACAAACAAGCAAACATTATCTAAATCAAAATAATAAATTAAAAGAAGGGAAAGAAACTCACCTTGAGATCGCTTCCTAAAATCTCTGTAGCACTTCGTTGCTACTACCTCGCGAACTATTTAGAATAGCTCAAGCAAAGAAGAAGTAGGACTAAGGTTGCCAAGAAGGAGGCAAAGAGATAGAGAACAAGAGCAATTTTTAACTCTTGTCTTTGGGATGAATGAAATGGGTAGAGTAAGGGGTTTATATAGAGCCCTCTTCCAACTAGTGTTTCTATCTTTCCAATGTGGGACTATCATTTCCTACATATGCATACCTTAACATCACACCAAATGAGATATTTCATTCATGAATGCATTTCCTTTACACATACACTTCTCTATGTATATTACTATCATATTAAACAAAATATTATTTTCATGAGTGCATCTAATTAATACTTTATACACATACTTTTTTATATTAATATCATACTAAAAATATTATTTTCTTATTCAAATAGAGAAGCGTATATTTACCGAACATATATATATATACTTATATGTGCTAATAAAATGTGTTTTAAACTCAAATTTCGATTATTACGTCACTAAAATTTTAGGTATTACAACCTACCCTCCTTACAATAAATTTCGTCCTCAAAATTTGTACCTATCCACGTCAATGTTGTTTGGTTAGGTATATCGGGTGAAGAGACCTGGATATTTGTTCTTCATCTCCCTTTCTAGCTCCCAGGTTGCTTCTTCCAAATCATGATGTTTCCATAGAACTTTAACAAGGGGAATTTCCTTAGTTTTAAGACGTCGTACCTTATGATCTAATATACTAATTGCGGGTTCCCCGTATGTTGCATTGTCTCGAAGTACAATTTTCTCCCAGTGTATGATATATGATGGGTCTGGTTCGTACTTCCGCAGCATCGATACATGGAATACATTATGCACTGAGGACATTCGATTTGGTAGCTCCAACACATAAGCGCATTCCCCGATTCTCCTAAGTATTTGAAAGGATCGAATGAATCTTGGTGATAACTTCCCCTTGAATCTAAACCTCTTAATTCCCATTTGAGGACTGATTCTTAGAAGTACTTGATTTCCTACTTGGAACTCTAGGGGTCTCCTTCTGTTATCAGCATAGCTCTTTTGACGACTTTGAGCTGCAGCCAATCTCTTTCGTATCAATTTGACTAGGTTGTTCATTTCTTCCACCAAATCTGGACCAATAAGAACATGATCTTCGAGTTCAACCCAACAAGTTGGTGATTTGTAGGGCCTCCCATAAAGAGCTTCATGTGGAGCCATCTTGATACTTGCTTGATAACTATTTTTATAGGCAAACTCCGCTAGGTGTAGGTACTTGCTCCAGTTCCCTTTAAAATCCAGAACACAAGATCTCAACATATCATCTAATCTTTGGATATCCCTTTCAGATTGCCCATCGGTCTTAGGATAGAATGCAGTGCTCATGGTGAGTCTGCTTCCTAGCTCTTTCTGTAAACTCTACCAGAATTGAGAAGTGAATCTAGAATCTCTACCTGACACGATGGTTGTGGGAACACCATGGAGTCTTACAATTTCCTTGACATATAATTCTCCAAGTTTCCCAACAAAATCTGTGGATTGAATGGGTAGGAAGTGAGCTACCTTCATTAAACGATCCACAATCACCCATATAGTGTCTTCCCCCTTCGATTCTTTGGCAGGCCGCTAACAAAGTCCATCGCGATATTGTTACACTTCCATTCTGGTATCAGAAGTGGTTGTAACATCCCTGAAGGTTTCTTGTGCTCTGCCTTCACTTGCTGACATGTCAAACATCTAGAGACATATTGGGCTATGTCCCTTTTCATGCCCCTCCACCAATAGGTCTTTTTTAAGGTTTTGGTACATTTTATCCCCACCTGGATGTATCATATACTTGGTCTGATGAGCCTCATCTAGTATTGTCTGTTTACTTTGCCCATTTTGAGGTACACAGATCTTTTTCCCGAACCTTAAGATATTCTCAACATCTAACCTAAAGTCAGAATGCTTACCCTATGTAGCTCCCTCAATCAGATTGGTAAGTCATTTTTCTTATCTTTGTTCATCCCTAATTTGATGCAGAAGATTCGATTGACAAGACATAGTGTAAAGGAAGGCTTGTGTTTCATTTAGAGTTACACCTAGCCTAAAGTCATCGATTAATTGGTACATCTGGCCTTTCTCTTCCTCCTGTTTGTTGAATTTCCTACTTAAGGCATCAGCCACTACATTAGCCTTCCCTAGATGGTAGTATAGTTGAAAATCATAGTCTTTCAAGAACTCCATCCATCTTCGTTGCCTGAGGTTCAACTCATTTTGGGTGTAGATGTACTTCAAGCTCTTGTGATCTGAAAACAGATCAAATTTCTCACCATAAAGGTAGTGTCTCCAAATCTTCAGGGCGAATACAATGGTTGCTAACTCTAGGTCGTAAATGGGATAGTTCTTCTCATGGACCTTCAGTTGTTGCGAGGCATAGGCGACTACTTGTCTTCTTTGCATCAATATTGTTCACAGTCCATTCAATGATGCATCAATATAAAGGGTAAATGTAACCACATGGGTTGGAGTAATTATAACACCCCAACCCCCGTATCTTTAAGCATTAGATACGACCACCATTCTCTTGACGGTGGGTTAAACCAAACGGCAGGCCGGGCCGGTGTTACTTTACAAGTGACACACACTTGATGTTCTTTCTATTTCAATTATTTTATGCCTTGATCGTATTTAACAGTACATGACTTAAATTTAGGAATTTAATAAGGCAATAATAAAAGAAATAACTGAAATTCATAAACTCAATTAACTAAATAAAATTGAGTACATAATTTGATTAAAAAAAATTATTACAGCGGAAGTCTTAAAACTTGGGCAACATGCCTTTACATAGAAAATTAAAAAAAAACTTTTTAAATAAAAAGAACCCAACTAATTTTCATGGTCTACATATAAATCAATTACCTAAAAAATAGAAGGAAAGGGTGAGCACATAGCCCAATGGATCTTTCTAAACATCTAAATCATTATTTCAATTCAAGCAAACCAAACATATCAAACATTTTTGTACATTAGGCGATTCAAACAAATTTCTTATTTATGGTTGACATTCGAACCGAAAGAGTTTAATCTCTGTGTTCCACATCATTGGGAGAGAGAATGACAAACGAAAACTCAAACCCCAATATCTATGAAGTGGGATCACTCTTGGAAACTCAATTCAAAATCATCAATGGTAAACCGGCAAGCCAAGTCGAGGGGTGGATCACACACGATGACATTATGCAGTCCATCATCGCGCCGATACGTGGATTGAATCATTATTTAATCTTTTCTTAGTGATAAAACACACAATATCGGATTAAACCATCGATGCAACATATACAAAACATGAATCATTAAATATTTGTTCATGGCACAATTCATAACATGCATCAGTATTCTTATTTCTAAACATGCATAACATGTATATTCATGGTACATCAAATAAATAAAGCATGCATATTAAAACATATATTCGATCAATCATCTTCAAAACATCATCACACATGAAAGACTTATTCAAATTAAAATAAAGAAGTAGAAGTTAGAAGTCACTTCCACCTTAAAAATGTCTCCTCAATACGCCTCTGAAATCTGGCAAAGTTCCGTTACTTCAAGACTTCCAAACACTCAAGAACTCTCAAGAACACTCAAGAACTAAGGGGATTGCCAAGAAGAAGGTTTAGAGAACAAGATGACAATTCAACTCTTGTTTCTTAGGATGAAATGAATTGTGAGCATGGGGGGTGTTTATATAGAGTTAAAAAGGGTAGAGAATGGCAAGTTTGGGGTGTCATCTTGTGGGAAACTTGCCAATTCTTCAAAATTTCGTGCCCCCAAAGCATAGGAGATTAGCAAGTAATTTTTTGGAAATTTTTTCGAATTTTTTTTGGATTTTTTTGGATTTTTTCATATTTTCGGTGGTTTAATCTGAGCTTCAAATCTGGACGCTCAGATTGTCCTCGATCGCCACATCAGATCATGGTTAAGATTTTCGGGTTAGCTATGGATCGTTGGATTTTCTTCAAACGTGTCAACCCAGATGATCTGATTTGGACCGATAGATTTCCTCGAACGCAACACGATCATCAAGGATCTAAGATCTTCACCGCCGGATGAGCCTTGAACACAGCATACGTTCGTGATTATCAAATCCAATCCGTCCAATTGTCCTCGAGCACAGTACGCAATCTGGTTCTCGATGAACAAAACGCATCTGGGCCGTTAGATCGAGCAAACTTAATCTTCGACCGTTGATCAACCTCAAGTGATGCATCACTTCGCAATCGATCAAAGACGTCTCGAATCCAGGCCATCCGATTGTCATTGAGCGCAGCACCGTTCGCGATTGATTCCTGCAACTTTGATCTCGGCCGTTGGATGGATCTCGAGCCCAGCATCTGATCTTGATCACCGATTCGGCCGCACGATGAACCTCAAGTGCAGTGTCATTCGTGATCACAGTACAGATATGTGTGTATGTATATATATATATATATATATATATATACTTTATTTCTTCTTCTTTTTCTATTCTTTATTTCTTAAGCAACTATTTTAATTTGACATTTTCATTTAAATATCAAATTAAGGTTTTATTTGCCTATTTTATTTTACATCTAAATATTTTATATTATTTTTCATTTCCTAACCCATAATTTGCACCCAAAAATATCTTAAAATCTTCAAAATTATTTTCACTTGACTTATTTCATTTAATTTCCTTAAACTTATTTATCTTTAATTATTTGACAAAATTTTTGGTTATTACAGGAACTAGGATGGGGGTCGTAGTTAATCTCTTCTTTAGTTCTTAGAATAATTGTTCGCACTTCTCATCCCAATTGAACTTAACTCCTTCCTAGTTAGCTTGGTCATAGGTTCTGCTAGTTTAGAGAAATCTTGTATGAACCTTCTGTAGTATCCAGCCAAGCCTAAGAAACTCATGATTTCCGTAACTGTCTTTGGTTGCTTCCAATTCATGACAGCCTCCACCTTCTCCGGATCCACAAAAATGTCTTCTGCTGATACTACATGGCCAAGAAATTTGACTGTCTTCATCCAGAATTCACACTTGCTATATTTGGCATACAGTCGGTGTTTTCTAAGTGTTTCTAACACAATCTTCAAGTGTTCTAAGTGTTCCTCTTTGGACTTGGAGTATATTAGGATGTCATCAACAAATACCATGACGAACTGGTCAAGGTATTGTCTAAATACTCGGTTCATTAAGTCCATGAATGCTGTCAAGGCATTGGTTAGACCAAACGGCAATATTGTAAACCCAAAGTGACCATATCGAGTTCTGCAGGCAGTCTTGTGAATGTCTGTTTCACGGATCCTCAACTGATGATAGCCTGACCTAAGGTCAATTTTTGAGAAATGAGTGGCTCATCTTAATTCATCAAATAGGGCATCTATCCTTGGTAAAGGGTATTTGTTCTTTACCGTTACTTGATTCAATTTTTGATAGTCGACACAAAGTCCCATAGACCTGTCTTTCTTTTTCATAAACAACACTGGAGCCCCCCAAGGTGATTCACTTGTTCTGATGAATCCTTTCTCTCAGAGCTCCTCTAATTGGGTCTTCAACTCGATTAGTTCTGCTGGTGCCATACGATACGGAGGTATAGCTATGGGTTTGGTTCCAGGTTGGAGTTCGATCTTGAACTCGATACTTCTAGTTGGTGGTAGTCCAGGCAAGTCATCAGGAAACACATCTTTATAGTCCCGGACTACTTCTAGATTCCTTGTTTCTTTTGGTCCTTTAGAGTATTCTTTTAAGAGGTTTTCGAGGTCTTCATTTTGCTTTAAGCAGTTCAACATGGCTATCATTGGGCCCCTAGGCAATTTATGAATATCACCATCTATCTTGAAGGTTTCGCCTGAGGGCACTGTTATTGTTACTCTTCTCTTGGGACAATCGATTTGTGCCTGGTACTAATCCAATCAATCCATACCTAATATCACATCATACCCATGGAATGGTAGTACACGGAGGTCGGCTGAAATCAGCTTATCCCAAAACCTAAAATCACAGGTACACATTTGCTTTGATGTAATAGAAGTTCCTATAGGTGTTGATACATTCAACGTTATAGGCAAAGTCTTTGTTACTAATTGTAATCTATTAACTAGTTTTTCATAAATGAATGACTTTGAAGCACTCGAATCAAACAGCAGTTTCACAATAGTGTTAAATAACAAGAATGTACTTTCGACAGCAGGGATTTGGTCTTCTGGGGCTTCAGCGATAGAAAATACTCTCGCCTGGTTTTGCCCTCGGCCTTGGTTCTGATTTTGTGTTCGACCCTGGTTTTGATTTTGCCCCTGGTTGTTATTTGTCGAGGCAGTTACTGTTGCGCACGTACATTCTGTTCTCCCCCTTGATTATTTGGAGGTTGTTGTTGTTGTCATGTTTGGGTTTTGCTAGGACAAAACTTTGATAGGTGCCCTCACTGATTATAATTGAAACACCGCCCTTGACGTCTAACCAACTCTAATTGTTCTTCCTTCTTGGGTTGATTTTGCCATTAGAGCATTTTATTTCCATCCCCCTGATTAGTATTCCATCTATTCTTACTTTTCTTTTGAGCCCCTTGATCATTTTCATTCCCAGGCCTCTAATTCTTCCCCCTCAACCTTTGTTCCAGGTTGAGTTCTTATTCTAGTGTTAGAGCCTTCTCCACGATGTCCTTGTAGGTCTTTAAACTTAGAGTCTTTACTATCTTTCGAATCTCTATCTTGAGACCCTGGGCGAATCGATTGGCCTTCCTTTTCTCATCCTTAATCAAATCTGATGAGAACTTAGCCAATTCAGTGAACTTCCTCTCATATTCAGCTACGATCATGTCCCTCTGCTTTAGTTGAACAAAGTCCTCTTGTAGCTTCTCCAAAGTTGCTTCCAGAAAGAACTTTTCATAAAAGATTTCTAGTAAAGTTCTCCCAACTCATATCATCAACATTTGTATTAGGGTCCATCCTCATCATACGCCACCAACTTCAAGCTGGTCCTTTGAAGTGGTGTGTGGCCAGTGCCACTGGTCTAGACCCAGTTACCTTCATCACATCGAGGATTTCCTCCATCTCTTGGTACCAGTGGTCTGCTGAGATGCTATCTGTCGTACCATCAAAGGAAGGAGGGGTGAGCCTCTTCATCTCTATCAACGTCTTCCTTTGTTTTTCATCTTCTAAATTCTCTTCAGCCCTCTGATTTTCAGGATCTTGAGCCACAGGTGTTGTCCGTTGAACCTGCATCGGTTCAGGTACTTGAGGCTGAGGGGCCATCTGAGGGATTATCTGTGGAAGTACCTTCAATAGTTGATCTAGTACCCTCTATGACATTTCATTCATCATGGTTTCCATCCGGGCCTCCATTCCAGCAGACAGTTCATGTTCTCGTTGTTCACTCTCATCAGAAGTGCTGGATCGAGTAGCGTACCTTCTTCTTCTAACCATTATCTATAAATTTAACACTCGGTCAATTTTTGCCTCATCAATTGTTCGTATTATCATGATTCTAGATTCATGTCTCTAGGTCTTCAATTTGTTTAGTGGCCTAACAGTTTATGTTTCTACGTTCTTTCATGGGTACAAGATTTGGATTCAAAATAAATAATCAATAAAGCAAGCATAGCACACAATCATACCATCAAGCTAGCATAACAAGGTTCCCAGCTTCCACCTAAGCTTTCAAGTTCAAGTGTCCCATACCACTCTACCCCTTCTACTTAGGTTTTCACCCAGGAAAAAGCTACACCCAACCAATTTTGCAAGTGTGTCGATGTCCAAGGCTTCCCAAGTTCTACTACACTTGACTGTCCCATACCAACCAATCATAAGAAAACAAGTTCATCCAAAGCCACCAATCACTCACCATACATGGTCTGTCATTCTCCGAGTTTAGGATTCTTCTGTGCCCCCGAATTCTTATGCGTCCCATACCACATAGAAACCAAGGGTACGGGATCCTCCTCATCTCGTGCCCTGACCAAACAAGTGTTCGTTTTTCACATATTTGCAGTCTCTAACTTATGTCCTAAAAGTTTATTCATGATTCACTGTGCCACCCTGGGCAACCCCCAAGTTTCTACTTAATTTCTCTTCCTCAAACCTAGGTCCTTAAATTCTTGTTGGCGTCTCATTTGGACCATAGTAAATTCCTAGCCCTTAATTACCACCTCCTAGTTTTCATCTCGTAAGAAAATAAGTGTGTTCTTCAACTCCGACTACTCGTATGAGCTGGTGGGACAACCTCCAGATCAGAAGGCGAGACCGAAGTCTACTTAGCAACCATGTTTTCTAGAACAGGATAACCCATCTCCCTTTCAATGTTTAGCTTTACTCGGGACAAGGCTTACCCACTATCAGCTCAACTTGTAATCTTTGTATCCAAACAAAACCGTTGAAAACATGTATCTCTTTTCAAAAACAAGTTTTTAAACCCATTTTAGTTTCCAAAATAGGAGGTTGGGCTTCTAAATTAAATAAATAAATAGTTTTACCAGACTAGTCAATTCCTTTTAATTCTTGTCCAAGGAATCTAAAGCCTAGGCTCTGATACCACCTTTGTAACACCCCGCCTCCCGAGCCCCATCTTCTGTCATCTGACGTTCTAATTTTCTTTGATTAATAATCTTGGGCCGCCCAGGAGATGGGCCCGTGCTACATTTTCTTCTTCTTAAATCCAAGTCCATTGGGGTTCTTGTGTACATTAGTCTATGTACAAAAATGACATCATAGTAAATAAGATTCTTCATTTATTCATTTGAAAATTCTAAATTCAATGATCTATTACAACAAAAATACATTCAAAACTGAAATACATGATTTAGCTTGGGCTATGTGCCCTACATTGAAATAAATAAAAATTTTCAATAGATAAACCTTCTCGAAAGCTAATTAATTTCCTGAGATGTGAAAAATAGGGGGGTGAGCTAAAAAGCCCAGTGAATCATTCCATCTATTTAATTCATTATTTCAACTTGATAATACAACATATCAAACACTTTCAGGGATTAATTCGGTTCAAACAATATATTAATTCAGTCATAATTTAGACCAAACGAGAGTAACCTCTGTGCTCCAGATCTAGGGAGAGAGATCAATTCTGAAACTCAAACCCATCTCTAGTAGGATCATTCTTGAAACCGGTTCCATTCTGGTGTCAGTATTAACAGCCAGTTCCAATTCTACATAGAACACCAAAAGTCCCCTGCACCGATACATGGTTGGAATCTCATTTTATCTTATTTTTATGTGCAAGAGTATAGTAAATAAATATTCTAACAGTAATTAAACGTACCACGGCATAACATCATAAATCAACAGAAGCATAGATTTTCGATTTCTGATGTAAAAGATCGTACGAGAGGCAACTACAGAGAATACTCTCTCAAACAGGAAAAACAACTTTCGATTTTTTATGTAGAAGATCGTACAAGATGCAACTACAGAGCATACTCTCTTGGTTATGAGCAACATAATAATTTGAATGACATAAATGCAAAGAATAAAATCAAACTAACAAACAAGCAAGCATTATCTAAATCAAAATAATAAATTAAAAGAAGGGAAAGAAACTCACCTTGAGATCGCTTC
>JAJIYU010006945.1:0-19827 GCA_030144865.1 Tinospora cordifolia | reverse complement strand
TTAGAGAGGCTTCTTTGTAAATTTTAAAAAATAGGAGGGCTTTTAATTAATTAGTAATTTTTTAATTTTAACCTAAATCTAATAACACCATTCTCAAACCTCTCAAAGTCAAACTACTTGAACCAGCTCCAACGATCATATCTGAGACTTCGGCAATCATCTCCGACACTCCCGCAAGCAACTCCAACGTCTTTTTCAGTGAGTGACTTCGGCGACTCTCTCTATCTGACTATGCGTCTCTCCCCCTTTCTATCTGCTCTCTCCCTCTCTCTTTCTCTCTCTCTCTCTGCTCTCTTCCTCTCTGTCTTTTTGCGTTTCTCCTCTCTCTCTCTATGTCTCTCCTTCTTTCTCTCTCTCTCTCTCTCTTTACATCTCTCATCTTTCTCTCTTAGTCTCTCTCTCTCTCTCTCTCACAATAACTAGCTCTTCTTTTTGGAATGTTATGATTATGAAGTACGTGAATTTATGATGATCGTGGTTTATCATGATGTATTATCTAATATATGTCATTATTTATAATTTTATATTTATATATCATTAAATAATTAAATGTAAATTATAGATAAATAAAATTATAAAAAAGTATTAAACAATATATATACATATTAAGTGAGAGACCAATAAATAAACAAATAATTCTTCAAGAACCTTTAAATAATTATTGTGAAGACTGCCTATGCCTCGCCTCACCTTATGGAGGCTTATCATCTTAAGTTGCTTTATCGCCTTGACAACACTGCCTATATCTTGGCCACTCATCTGCCTCTAAAGAACCAACTATGCTTTAACCAAAAGGGAATAGGTCCCCATTTGATGTCTTTTGCATCTAGGAGGATTCGCTAGTGATTTAAAGGTATTCTTTGCATGATTGCCTGTCTTGTTGTTCTAAAAATCTCTTCCCAATCTAGATTGACCAAAAATCTATCCAATTTAGCCATTGTGGGTGTTTCTCTTCCATTGGTCCAAATATAGATTCTATTGCACAACCTTGTATCTTTTAGCTCTAGCTTTGAGATTAATTCATCAAACTGTCTCATCTACCTTGTTCTATTAACACAGTTCATCTTCTCCTCTATCCTCCTCACTATATTAGAGTCTCCTCCTACACACTATGGACCATATAAAATTTTAGTCAGAGCCACCAATTCTTTCCACATGAACTCCCTCCCAGTTGATGTACAGGGCCCATAAATCGAGAAAAAACACAAGCTGTTCTCTTCCCCATTAATTTTAATAGATAGAAAATATGTGGCCTCAAATACATTATCCACTTCTATTCTCCTTGCATCCCATATTATTAAGATTTCTCCTACCATCTCGACTATTGAAAGCAGTGTCCATAGCAAGAATCTAGCCCTCCATAATTTATTGGTTAGATCTCTGGAAACTAGCTCTTTTTTAATTTCTTACATCTACCATACTCTATCTTGCTACAAAAAATGACCTTCTAATCCCGTTCTTTTTCTCCTTGTTATGCACCCATGAATATTCCAGCTTAAGACCCTCAATTGTTAATTGACATAACCCAAATCCAACACCTACCACCATATGTTAGTCATGTTAACCAATTCCACTTCCATCTTCTTAAGGAATCCACCCACCATCTTTTATCTCCTCTAATCTCTTCTTCTTTTCTTCAGATTTCATTGTTCTTGATTGTGCCATTTTTTCCCCTCCTGTATTTCCTCACCAGGAAACTCCTTCGAGAGATATCCATCATTATCCACCTCCTCTTTAAGTCCCTCTTCTTGGGAGTGGGCAATAGTATGAACAAGGGAAGAACTGAGAGGTTCAATTCATTTAGGTATCATAGACATACCTTGTTAGGCTCTTGTGCCTTTGCAATTGCTATCTTCTCTGCCTAGTCTGCTTTTTCTTCTGTTTGTGTCTCAGGGATAATTGCCCCATCTGAATCCAACCAACTTTCTGTATCCACGTTCGTAGGCTCGTTGGTGCCTGAAGAGCTAGAAACCTATCCTTTCAAGGCCCATATCTTTGTAGAGACCCTCAATGACACTGGAACCCCTATTCTTTATTCCTTTCATACACTTTATTTCCTTATTCTTGTAGCCCACCCTCTCATCTTGTAATACCCCAAAATCTTTACACTAATTAACCAGGGTTTGAAAGCTAATTAACCATTGTCAAGAACTGGCCAACTCAATCCATGTGACATGAATACCAAGGATAATCAAGAAATTAATTCGAGCATGAATTGATTGAATTAGTCAATGAGTTTCGTGTCAAAATACTCAATATACTGAGAGGAATATATATATACATGCAGCATGCTATATAAAATTCAGCAACGTGCTGCTTGAAATAATGGGGCAAAGCAGTGCACCACATCGAAATGTGCAACGCAATGCACTAAGATCAATTGCCTAGGAACACCCTTTTCAATATAACAACTTTGCCTCAAGATCCCTACTGATCCAAAGGTTCGTAGGGTGTTGCGTGGCATGTTTGCGGAAGAGCACAGTTGATGCTCATTGGCTATGGAGAGCCTGACTTGGATCATGCCCTCTTTGAAAAGGTAGATTGTGGTCTCTGCCATGAATTTTCATCACTCTTTCATCACTCTTGCAACAGTTTGAACAGTTGATTCTTTACCCTATGTGCATGCATGACCCACTCACTAAATGGAGCCTTTTCTCTTGTTTAGAACACCTTCTCTGATCTTAGACAGCCTAAAAACTGTCATCCATTAACCTACTATCCTTGGGGTTAAAAAAGAAGCACAAGAGAATGAATTCTTCTCCATTCTCTAAGTGTGCAAAAGTGGGGAAAGGCTTGAGAACATAGTAGAAGCTTTGGTGAGCTTGAAACCAACAAGCAAGACTCCATTGAAGTATTTCTCAACCTTGTTTCACTCCTATTCTTACATATGTTAACATGGACTGAGTCATGAACATGGTCTTCATTATGGAAACACAATTCTCCACCCATTTTGGGGAATGTTTCGTGTAAACCATAGACTATCGCATTCTTAGATCTATACACCAATAGATTGTGGTCTCTGCCATGATCACAACATTGCAAGAGTGATGAAAATTCATGACTGATAGACCCTGAATTGAACTCGCAAAATTGGGTGGTTAGACAATTAAATTTGAGCATCTAAGACTAAGTGACAGGTCCAAATTATCCATATCCAATATACTGGTGATTGCTTGATCTTTCTCAACAACGAAAATACTAGTTGTGCGACAACCATGAAGATGCTTAGGACATTTTGTTGGGCATCAAGTATGATGGTACCCTTGTAATATTTAGGGGTACCATTGCGAGGCAACCCAAGGAAATTATCTTTTTGAGAACTAATGTCATAGGCCATATGGAAAATAAAAAAGGTAGGAAGTGTAGTTACCTCACAAGAGGAGGAAGACTACTATTGTTAATAATAGTTCTGGAGGTGATTCCCGCATATTTCATATCATCTTCAAAATGCTAGGACAATTGCCAAAGATATTGAGAAGATGATGTAGGACACTTCTTGGGGAAGAATGAGGAATCTAGAAAAGGTTACAACTTGGGCAAATGGTCCCAAGTCCGTAAAATGATGGAGTCAAGGGACCTTGAAGAGGGGAACATCTTGCTTAGGAATAAGGCTCTAGTAGGGAAATAGCTATGGTGTTTCTATCATTCCCGGGATGCATTATGGGCAAGAGTCATCAAAAGTATCCACAATTTAAATGGTACAGATGCTAATCTATGTCTAAGGGCCACATTTTTTTTTTTGAAATGGAAACAAAAAATTTATATATAATAAAGTGCAACGTGATTACATAGTAAGGGATAAGATATCCGACTGCCACAAGAACACAAAAATAACTGTGCCGACCCCACACACATTGATCCTCAGAATTAACACAAAATAGAGTAGTTTCTAACCCACTCCACCCATGAATATCCTCTCACTAATTTCGAAACAGATGCCCAAGAAGTAAAAAGAGACACTACTCTACCCCAAATTCTATTTATATTATTTTCTTTCCCTTCAAAAGACGTCTAATCCTTTCCTCCCATAAGGCGTACCACGTATAGCAATAAGAGCACATCTCTAGTAATGCTTGACGGACAAAGTTTTCAAAAAACTCAAGCGTCTCAAACCATCTTCCTTTATCTGAAGCTTTGAAATTCCTATTGCCTGCTGGCTGCTGCCCATCTGCTCCATATTTCTTTCACCATCTTACAGTTCCCAAGGGCCACATTTAAAACTCCATGGAAATACATTCACTCCGTATACCCTTTTTTCCCATAGCAGGTGAGATGGAAGATTGGGACTGACAATGGTGAGGCCTAATGCATTTAGCATATAGTTGCCAAGACTATACTGGTTGTCAACTCCTTATGGAGTTGCTGTATCAAGTTTTTCTAAAAGTCATGTGGCAGCAAGGGGGCAACAAGGCTAGTAGGTCTTCAAATTTTAAATATGGTATAAAAATTACTTGAATTAATTAGGTAAGTTAGATAATCGAACCGAAGTTTATCTGTAATTATAAAATTATTCAATTTCAACAAAATCTTTGAAAAAATTGGCAAAGTTCATTTAAAATTGAAGTCTTGAAGATTTTTGTAAAAAAATGTATAAAAGTCGTTAAAAAGATATTTTAATGAAAATAGCTATGTGGTGCAAAAAGATTTTTCTGTATAATCATAGAGATGTTAAAAAAAATCTTTCTCAATAAATGAAAAAGATTAAAGAAGAGATATGCGCAACCTGCGAGCAGCTATCCAAGAGAAAGAAGAACGAATTGCAGCCTAGAAGAGAGAGGATAGAGAAAAGAACGAGAAGAGAAAATTAAGCTGAGAGCCTCAAAGGAGAGACCTTGAGAAAAGAACGAAAAATAAGGACTAGCGAGCCAATGCCCAATCGAACTAGAGTTTATAGTTGCATGACCATTAAGGTTTGACAATAAGTTTCTCTTTCCTTCTTTTTTTTTTTTTTTAATAACAGGTTTAAGTTAACATGCTTGATGTACATGAAACGTTATTAATGTTAAAATACATGTTTGAAATCATTATACGTACACTTTTATATGTAAATATATTTATTTATGTTTATTTTCATCATAGTAAATTGTACATATTTTGACATGTACATAGTATTTTTTTTTTAAACTTTTCTAAGTTAGCAAACTTTTACAAAATTTTTTTCGAATTTTCTGAAATCTTCGAATTAATTTTAATTTTCGAAGGTCAAAGTTTGGGGCCAAGTTAAATTTTCATTCCTTGAAGTTAAAGGCACTTAACTGGAAATGAAACACAAGAGGTCATCTTCCTATTGCAATAGTTGGAGGCTTTACATCTCTCAACTGACAGAGGACTGAAAAGTTTGGATTGGTGATTCCTCCCAAAAACTCACCTCTGAGTCCTTATCACACTACCATACATTTCTCTAGCTCCCCTCGGCCCCATTTGCATGCCCCATCCTTCATTTGGGCTGCCAAGTGTCTGTACTAAAGCTAAAATCTTGAGTTGGCCAATCAGTTTAGGAAAGCTAAATTGTGCTGATATCTTGCATAAGAAACACGGTAACACTACTCTTTCCCCATCGTGCTGTTGTCTTTGCAGGGAAGCAGGATACGTGCAACATATTTTTGGTAGAGGCACAATTACTATGGGTTTGTGGCAGAGGTGGAACTCCAAACCAGTGTTGTTAAGGCGTCGCCTAGACGTCCAGGTCCTCTCAACGCCTAAGCCACCGCCTAGGCGCTAGGAGGGCTTCTCTGTAAATTTAAAAAAAAATAGAACTTTTAATTAATTAATTATTTATTTAATTTTAACCTAAATCTAATAACTCCGTTCTCAAACCTCTCAAAGTCAAACGACTCGAACCAACTCCGACGATCATCTCTGAGACTCTGGCGATCATCTCTGACACTCCGGCGAGCAACTTCGACGTCTTCTTCGGGGAGTGGCTTCGATGACTCTCTCCATCTCACTATGCGTGTCTCTCCCTTTCTCTCTCTGCTCTCTTTCTGCGTCTCTCCAGCTCTCTTTGCTATGCCTCTCTCTCTTTTTGCATCTCTCCCTTTGTCTTTCTACGTCCCTCCCTCTCTCTCTCTCTACTCTCTTCCTCTCTATCTTTCTACATTTCTCTTCTCTCTCTCTCTCTATCTAGGTCTCTCTTCTGTCTCTCTATCTACGTCTCTCTTCTGTCTCTTTACGTCTCTCTCTCTCTCACTCCCGTGCGCAAAATTAGCTCTTCCTTTTTGAATGTTATGAATTTGAAGTATGTGAACTTATGATGATCATGATTTTATCATAATGTATTATCTAATATGTCATTATTTATAATTTTATAATTTATATATCATTAATTAATTAAATATAAAATATAAATAAATAAAATTATAAAAAAATATTAAACAATTTTTCAAGAATATATATATATATATATTGGGTAAAGGACTAATAAATTAATAAATAATTCTTCAGGGATCTTTAAATAATTATTTTAAGGATTGCCTAGGCACCGCCTAGTCCTCGCCTAGGCCCCGCCTCGCCTTATGGAGGCTTACCGTCTTAAACCGCCTTATAGCCTTGACAACACTGCTCCAGACATAGTCAGATGATTGCGCCTGCAGCTGAAAGCTAATTTGTTTTACCTTCTAACCTATTTGAGTCCCGCTAAGGAAATTATTGGGAATGTATTGAATATGCGATATTAGTTTTTTGTATTGGTTGAACGTAACAGGAGTGTGTTTAAGAGTAGGGAGTCTAAAGTAGATCAAATTTGGGAATGTTCTGTAATTTTGTTTGCTACATGGGAATCTTCCTCCAAGATAGGAATAGGATATAAATTTGGAGAGTGGTTGACACTGACATAACATTTTGTATGGACTGTGATGTATGGGGATAACTCATTCCCAAAACTTTTTCTAGTATTTACAAAATTATGTTTTCCTTTGAAAAAAAACATGAAAATCGTATAATTGACAAGCTTTGTGCACACACTTCTGCTAAGACGAAAAAAAGGCAAGCAATTCCTCTCAAAACATTTTCCTCTTTGAAATACTGCTAGAAGCAATTTGCAAGCTCTAGAACTAAATCTAATACTTAAATGATAATTAAAGAAAAATTAATAACTACCTCTTAGGTAGTGCCTAATTTGATTGCAAGGATACAAATAGAATGAATTTAGTTCATAAATGTCACCTTCTTATAAAGATTTGCATAAGCTTCCCATCTCTTTATCTGGAAAGAAGATCTTCTGTCAGCAACTGCTTCAGAAGCTCCAAGTCCAAAACTTACAGCTACAAGAAGTTCTCTTCCACCTTCATCTACTCTGTATAATTGCAGGCATCATGCATAATCCTAGAAGCAAACACAGTATACTGTTAAAAAAAACAAACCAGAAATGTCGGAAAGCCACACCGTACAACAACAGCAGCTAGCAATTGACTTCCATCCACCCTAAGGAGTGGATGCCCCACTTTCAAAGACCCATATCTCTGAAATGCATCATCTTCAATATAATCCTCATCATCTGCAGTTTTGGATTGGTATGTGGATCGGTTTTCCCTGGGATAACGCAAAACACTTCCTTCTAGCATCTTGTTTTCTGCTTCCTTATAAAGCCAATGTGCAGCAAGACCATCTTCTGCATAATTATGCATCCTCTACAAAATTAAAATGTCACTCTTCTCAATCACACATTACTATTACCTTGAAAAGTAACATGACTTGATACCTTGATTTTATTAATGTACAATTAGAACAAATCACAAAACCTGTGTTCGTATTTGAACTTCTATAGGTGAGCTATCAGGACCTTGTACTGCTGTGTGGAGAGACTGCAATTAGGAAAATGACATCAATACAGCAACACATGACATTAAAGAGCACGGAAGTATATCAAGCAATCTCTTCCAAAATAGCAACTTTCTTTCTCTATAAATCAACTACAATTTCTTTGGAAAGAATAATATGAATTATATGGTCAGCATGTTTTTGAAATATGACGACTCTACTGTAAAAAATCTTAGTCACATTATGATTGAACACTCTCTCCAAATTCATGATATTATATCCCAAATATGATGTAAGATGAATTGATATTACGAATTTCTCAAACATGAGACAAGACCTCAAGAAGTGTTGGGGATTTATTCTAACAATCCAAGAGGCGCTGCACATGATTCTCATAATTTTTATGACAATGGTCTCCACAAGAAACTGAAAAGTAGTATAAAATAACTTTCCAAATCAACAAAAGCTTGATCATAATAGAAATGTAAACATGATTCTTCATAAAAATATGCTTTGTATGTTTCTCCAAGTTTAGGAATTGAATCAAGAAACTTCGTTAAAATACTAATCGAACAAAGGATCGAAAGAATTTTACTAGGATTGAGAAACCTAGGTCAAGTTGAAAAGAAATAAAAATGAGACTAATGTGCCCCAAAGATAAAAGATATAAAAAAAAACAAATACCAACTCTCTTTGTTTGATGAGATATATCACCACAAACAAGAAAGAACCAGTTGTGATTCTCCACACTCGAAGATAGGAGAACGAAGAGTGACTAAGTGACAAACATCAAAGTTTGCCACTCAACAAATGGAATTTTCTTAGATTAGAATCTGGAATGAAAAAAGCAATAAGCACTTTAGGGAGAATCTTGCCTAAGATATTTTCATCCAATATACGAATTCAAATATAAATATTGGGAACATCCTCTCCAAACATGGGAAAGCTAAGGACAATAAATGACTATCTTGAAACAACCCTCCAAGCACGGGAAACAAAGCAATAATCAGCCATCTTGAACATCTACCCAAGCATGAAATTTCTCGAAACTCCATCTTCCTCATCTTGGTTGTCATCAAATTCATCACTCTAGGCGATGTCTAGGTATTTATTTTATTTTATTCATCGTGTTGACATATTCTACTTAGATTTGCCCAAAGCCTCCACATTCATCACACTTGATACCTCTTGATTTTCATTTAGATTTTGGAGGCTCCTTCAAAATTTTCCTTCCTTCTTGTGACTTGCTTTTCGGTATATTTGATTGTTTGCCGTATCTTATAAAAAATTAGAAAAGTTTCTAGCAAATAAGGAATAAAAATTTGACTTTGCCCTAAACTTCGACCTTTGGAAATTAAAATTAATTCAAAGAGTTCGAGAAATTCGAAAGAATTTTTGTAAAAGTTTGTCAACTTAGAAAAGTTTTAACAAATACTATGTGATAAAATATGTTGAAAACGATGAAAACAAACATAAATAAATAAATTTTACATATAAAAGTATAACCCTAATGGTTTCTAACGTATATTTTGACATTAACAATGTTTAATGAACATTGTGCATGTTTACAACTATTATAAAAAAGAACGAAAGAGAAACTTATTGTTAAACCCTAATGGTTTTGCAAACATAACCCAAAGTTTGATTGATTGTTGATTCACTAGTCACTACAAGTGTAAGTATATTAGATTTTCTCTATTGATTACAATAGACGATTCTCGTTTCTCGTTGATCTCTTAACACCTCTTCTCTTAGGCTCTCAGCTTATTTTTCTCTTCCCTTTCTTCTCTCTATCCTCTCTCATCGAGGATATAACTCATTCTTCTTTCTTTTGGATTGCCACGTGGCAATTGCATATATCTCACCTTTGCCTTCAATCCTCTTCATTTATAGAGAAAGATTTTTTTAGAATCTCTACGATTATATAGAAGAATCTTTATGCACTAAATAGATTCTTTCTTTAAAAAAATGCTCATTTTTACAACTTTTATGCATTTTTTTTTTTGCAGAAATAGTCAAAACTTCGATTTTAGGTAAACTTTAATTTTTTTTGAAGATTTTGACAAAATTTTGTAATTTTTTAATTACCTTGAACTTCGCTTCGATTATTCAAATTACCTAATTAATTCGACTAATTTCGCTAAACTTCGGCTAATTTTCATACAATGGTAGCAATCATAGCAGTCTCATCTTCTTTGTCTTCAATGGAGGATTCAGCGTGGAAAGCTATTCCCTCGTCTTGTTTTTGACCTGTCTTTTATATGTTTGCAAAAGTCCCATAAGGTCGTTAAGACAAATTTTTATGAGATCCTTAGCTTCCTCAATGGCGACTAACTTGGGAACAAACCTAAGAGGCAAAAATCTAAGTGCTTTCCTTACAAGTTTTTCATCTGAGAACTTATTAACCAATAGGAAGGCTCGTTTTGCAATATCTCTCCGTTTACTAGTGAAATTCGATATGGTTTCACAATCTTCCATCCTTAGCAATTCAAATTGAGTTGTCAAAAGTTGTAGTTTTGAAATTCTAATGGAACTAGTGGCTTCATGAATAGTTTGAAGTATTTTCCAAGCATCTTTGACAGCCTCACACGTTGAGATTAGTTTGAACTCTTCTTTAACCACGACGTTAAAGATTGTGTCAAGAGCTTTGGAGTTAGCCAAACACAAGCTTCTCTCCTCTTCATTCCATTGTGCTTCAGATTTTAGAGTTGTGTTGATTTTTACGCCACCTATTGTTGGGTGTGTCCAGCCATCAACAACTACTCTCCATACATATTTGTCTAATGACCGGATGAAGATTCTCATTTTAGTCTTCTAGTACACATAGTTCTCTTCCTCCAACAATAGTAGTCGTGTTACGAATCCCTCTTCCTTGGAGTTTCTCATTCTCATGATGATTGGAGCTTCATGACTCAAGTTTGATGAACTATTAGGATCTCACCTGCTAATGAAATGCTAGAAAGAAATAAAGTGATCAGCTTCGATACCAATTATTAGTTCGTAAGTCATGTTAGTATAGGTAAATCAAGGATTAATAATTAAGAATAAGTAGAATGAAATGAAGCAGAGCAAAGTAAAGAGGGAAAGACAAGATTGTTTACGTAATACAGCCAATGCTTATGTCTGTGGGGCCTTGCCGAGAAAAAGAATTTCACAATGAACAAATCGTAAGATTGTTTCAACTGGATTGACACAATAATTGAGATATTGATGCCACATTTTACAGCTAAGTTCTTCATGGAAACATGACAATCAAAATCGTTGGACTTTTGCGAGTAGATCAACCACCAGTGACTCTAAGATCGTGCCTTGCTGAATTTGAAAGAAACCTCTCAAGTTTACTTGCACAACCTCATTCTTTCCAATGCTAAGAAAGATACTCTCAATACCATAAATGCTCACTCAACAATAGAAGGGAACACTAGATATTAGATAAAGAATTCTTCCCATCTCTCAATGATACTTAAGTCTTTGGAACTCCCATCTATTTATAGGCAACCAAGCATTTCCATAGGAGTAGAATCTTCTAAGTATATTGTTGCACACATTGTTTACAACGGTTATAGAACATTTGATCACAGATATGGCAAGACAAATCTTCACACTTGTTGTGTGTACTCTAGATCTTCGAGAAGCCTCTCATTCTTTTCGAAGTGTCGAGCTATATTTCGATTATGAGAAAATCATGTTACTTGTATAAATAAAAATGTTATTCGAAATTCAAAACCTAGTAGAGATTGGTTATATGATATTTTCCAAACAGACTACAAACATGATATCTTAGAAATATGATTTCAAAATCTTTCCTTCCAATACATATTTTGAGATGAGGGAAATTATGTGCCATTATGGAAAGACAATCTTCTAGAAACTCACTTTGTATTTTGAAAAACTTCCTTTAGTTAAGTGTGCCAAAAAGAAATATTCTAAAAGAATAAATACACATAGAAAGTTTCCTCAACCACTATTCTCTATTGCCTTATAGATGTGGACCTAATCAAATGAGAATATGAGAGAAATAGCAAGTCTTATGTGGCTGCTTCTCATGCCTCGTTTGCACCAAAGATGCCAACACAACTGTCATGTCAAATGTGTAGCTTATATGGCATGGCGGTCCCAACAAAATACCTCTAGGTGACCAGCAAGCTGGAAGAAAAGACCACTTAACCAAATTGAGATTGCCAACCTATCATTAATTACCTTTCAATTGTGCTCATATGAGTCTCTTACAGAAGTACCACATTCAGAAGACAACCAACAATGACTTTTTTGACAGCTCAATGTGCAGTCAAAGAGCCACAACCTCTCACCTTCTAAGATAAAATAATCATTGATAAACTAGAATTCAACAACCCTCTAACACCATTAATAACCAGTCAAACCAAGGCACAATGAAGACTGTTCTTCAACTAGAGTCCCCAAAGGAGTCTTCAAACTAAGCAACTTTGAATTAGCTCTACTAAAGACCCCAAAACCTCATTATTAGTTGTTCAACCATTCTAACTTCCTTTCTATAACACCCAAAGACCCAACCCTTCATCTTCCATCTTTTTCTCATTGGTGCCATCTCCACCTGCATCTTGGAAACCAACCTTAAAAAGGAAGGAATGGATCTGAAAAATAAAAAAATAGATAAAAAGGGGGATACATTTGGCAAAAAAGGAGCAGATCTAGAAAAAAAAAGAGAGAGATTTGGAAACCTCCCCCAAGAGCAAGTCTCACAATCATATTGTATTCTTCAATCTTGTATGGCAATGACGTTTAGATCAATGAGATGAAAAGCAAGAGACTACCAATGGGGGGCCATTAATCTAGGAATAGATTTGTGATTGTCATGATGACCTTTTGAATGTAGTGACAGCCTTCGGTGGCATGAAATCTAGTTTAGAATTGGTGAGCTATAATTCAATTTAGAATACTATCACAATAAAGTGTGAGAAGGAAAAGGGAAGTTGTGTTTTATGGATTCTCCTTTCACAAAGGAGATTTGGGAGAGGACTGAGAGGTGGCACACCTTTCCAGTTTTAGGAGGTGATGGTCTGACATATGATCAAAGTTGTTTGTTCCCATTTATGGACCATGTCATCCATGAGTGGCACAGTCATTGGAGTCTACTTTGTCTCGCTGTCATGTGGACTAATTGGACGAAGGTGAATTCACGCATTTTTTAGGACGAGGCCTCTATTGTGCAGTTAGTGTGGGATAACTCACTTGTGTTGGCCTCTTTTTAGGATAGAATATGTCCTTGGGGTGTCCTATATCCAAGTGGTTAAGGTGTTGGCACAAATTTGTACAGGTTTTGGCCATAAAAAAGTATTTTTTGGCATCATCGTATAGTTTTTTATTGCTGTGAAAGATCTTTCCACACAAAGCTTTAGTCCAATCTACTATAAGTTCAATCAAGGTAAAAGGAAATTTACCTGATAACCGCTAGGTTTTGGATTAACAATGTAATCATCAAACTCCCCGTGAATGGGTGTCCAAAGCCTACAAAGCAGAAAGAAATGTGTAATGCCAAAATTTATATTATTAGATCATTTGATATCAAGTTAAGAAATATCTACCATATGATTGGTCAATAGCTAGTTACCGTGATTCGGAATAGGAATAGAACTCAATGAATAAACAACTTAACACAATTCATTTTCAATTCAACTCATCCCCAATGAGTCAAAAGCATAGTTATGAAAACAAGGCATCTTTCAGATGGTACAAAAAGGGGAGTCAGGAGTTGATCTTAATTTGACAACAGTTAATGCCAAAATATTGCTAAAAATGCAGAAGTAAATTAGATTTTATCATTCAATGATAAGAAAAATTGGAATTTGAGGGTCAATTTCATCATAAATACAATAATATTACAAAAACCATACAGAAGTAGAACATATATATCATTCAATGATAGGACAAACTGGAAATATTTCAACATTTAATCAAATTAATGCGGCAAAGAAATCTCCTGATAGCAAAGTACACTTATTACTAGGTTCATCACCTGTGGACAATGTTAAGAAGACTGTAGCAAGATCTCACTGCAGCTCCGTGAAGTGATCCATCCTTATCCCCAATAACTACCCTCAATGCCCGGGCATCGTAAACTTGCTTAATATCAACATGCTTACGTTTCATCTGTAACAGTACAATAGCTAGGGATGAAAAACAAACAAAACATAATCCTTACAATAAAAAGTGGTCTCCCAAAAAAATCTTTTATATAGAAGTGAATAATAGTCTATAATAGAACATCAAAGTAATTAGTAAAGTAAAAATAAAGTACAAACATGCACACTCTGCACTCAACCAACACTTAGCAAGTTTTCTTTAAAAGCAAGACAGGAGCATTTATCTCATTCTTTTAAATATAGATATAAAGAGAACCATAGTTGGTAATTGGAAGGAGACTTCGCAAAATACAGTGGTAAGAAGGTGGGAAGCCTACAAATTTATCATCTCCTTGGAAGATGTAGATATTTGCCTCAAAGAAGAGAGAAACTGAAGGGATTTATTTCCTTTGATGATGACAATTTTAGCAGTTACCAAAATTTTAATTACTGCTATAGTGCATAAGCCCTGTACGTCTATTTATCCAGTGTCTCTCCATTAATATATCATCAGAAACAGGAAAATATTCCCTCTTCTCCCATGGAGTAAGCCATACAGCCAAACCATGTTACATCATTGAGTTCTTTACTATTTGTATTTTACAACATGATAACAGAGTCATGTTCTTATAATTAGGGATTTTTTTTTCAGCCGTCAATGCAACATCATCTTTGCCTGCCTTGATGGCCGAACTTATCCTTGCCGGACTTCATCATTGGAATTGCACCGCCTGCAACTTTTTGTTAAGGTTCATCATCGTCACTATCGTTTTTTTTTTTTTTGAAAGGAAACATAAAATATATTGAAAGATGGATGAGATGTCCAAAGCCGAAGCATTTACAAAAAATAGTACATAATGGAAGCCTACTTAAGCGACCAATCCCCAAAAGAGTAACCTAGCCCTAATTTAGAGGAAGACACCCACACTGCAAACAAATATTACGACTTTTCCGTGATTCTATTAACCTTAATACAGCCATTCTGAAAAATACTTCGATTTCGGGCGTCCCATATAGCTACCCATATAGCAAAAAAAAACCAATAAGCTGACAAGGAACTCAGAGTGTTCGTCATCCCGGAAAAAGTGTCCACACTGTCAATAAGCTTGTCCGAGGGGCGCGACATGGCCGGAAAATGGTGTAGCCATGCTGACCACACTGTCTTCAAGACCTTGCAGTCCCAGAATATATGCCAGACGTCATTCATTGCAGCTCTACACAAACAACACAAGGAAAGAGATAAACAACAATTGGAAAATTTCTTCTGCAGCTGAGCAGTACAGTTTAATCTTCCCATCATAATTAATCATGATGGGAAGATTGGTTCATCATTGTCACTATCAACATCATTGGGGTCACACATTATGGTTGTTGCTAGTTATTGTTCATTGTCTTATCTCTCTGTGTTCAGCACATCTCTTATTTGTTGTTGCCGGACCACCTTTCCTCTATTGTTACTTATTCATCACCAACGTGGCTGCATCCCTATCATCTCACTGCTTTGTGCTACTACTTCATTGTCTCACTAGTATGATATTGTCCGTCTCTCCCTTTCATTTTCTTTGGGACATTTGTCTAATGATGTTGAGGGAAATGTCTTAGCCACTTGAGTCCTCTAATGCTTTCTCCTCTAAATCTTTCATGCATCATTTTTATTCTCTTTCAATGCCCGATCCCTACTTTGCTCATTTCTTCATACTTTAATATGGATGGCTCATGTTACTTCAAAGCCCAAATTTCTTGGGTGGACTATGTTGTATGATAGGTTGAATTGTGCAGATATCATGCAATGATAGTTTAAGAACTGGGTGTTGTCCCCTAATTGATGTTAGTTATGCAATGAGAGCAAGGAGTCAAGTACACCCCACTTTCTTGATTGTGCCTTTTCAAAGAGACTTTGTTGAAGAAGGGCTGATATGCTTCAATGGGAGGGGTTGGCATCAATCTCTTCCCAATGGGTTCTTCCCAAGGTTGCTATTCTTCTTAGGAAATTTGGAATTGGCACATTGTTATGTTTTAATTATTTGATCACGATGGGAAGAGCGAAATCATTGCATATTTGAAGATAAGGAGGGGGAGTGTGAGATCATACAGGATCAATCTTTCTATCTTGCTTCTCTTAGGGTTAATGCTCGCGAGCTCTCCAAAGGTTTTACCTTGGGACATGGTTGATGGGTTGGGTTCCAATATTTTTTGACTTTTAAGGCTTTCTCTTGGTAGTTGATTGGTGTATACTTTGTACATTTTTTTCACTCATATTCTTAAGACAATTATATTTACCTCTTGTCAAAAGATTAAAGAAGAAAGAAAAAGAAAAAGAAAAGAAAAATGGTTGGAACATATACAACCAAAATCAATGGATACACTAGTTACAAAAAGTGTCATTTTTACGGGTGGCAATTCGTGTTAAAAACTAGTCATAAATGGGTCGTGTTGTAAACTGACATGCCCCATATATTTGCAACGGATCATGTGGTATATGGGTCATGTCATAATTGTGTATTTGTATATAACCTATTTGAACTTTTAAATCAATTTTTAAAATTATTTTTTACAAAAAATAATTAATAAAAATATAAAACATATTAAAAATAAATTAATTTAAAAAAAAACTATTTCTAAAAAATAAAATAAAATTATATTATCAACAAATTAATAAATATATTAATTTTAAATTAACTTATTGATAATTTATCTCTTAACTTGTCCATAATCGTATTAAACAAGTCATTTTTCGAGTTTAACAAGTTAACCTATTTATGCCCCAAATTTTAGTCCCATTTAATCACGTTCCACCCGTTTTGATCCAAAATCATTTATACTGAACCCAAATCTGTTAAATGTATGTTGTGTTATATTCGGGTCGGGTAATCGTGTCGTATCACAAATTGCTATCCCTATTCTACTCTTAATAGTAACAATAGTAGAAGAAGAAGACTTCATTCTTTTATGGAAGAAACAAACAAGATTCTATTCCTAAATGAAATACAATGCTATTACATCTGAATTTCCTTAGATACTTCTTTGCCCACTCATTATCAATGTCAAAATTGATCCCAATCCATAAACTAGTTGCTAAATCAGTATCCATTGTTCCATTTTGAGGCCCATATACAAGAGCTAGCCATTATAGATATGTCGTCCTAGATTTGATTGGTGTCTTTTTTCCTTATTGCTAAAGACCTTGTTGTTTTGTTGTAACACCTCCTCCTTTATTATTATAATTTTCTCTAATTTTTACTTTTTGAAAATCTTTCAAGTATTTGAAAACATTAGTAGTAAAATATATTTTTTTGGAGTTACAAAATCTTCTTTAAAAAAATTTCTATCGTGTTCTAAAAATATATTTTATATTTAAAACCTTTTAAAAGTAAGTTTATTTTTCTTAATTTTTTTTATACATAAAAAATTCTTAATTGATAGGAAATTAATTTCAAGTGTGTTTCTCAACGTTGATCACTTGTACGAGCTGGTGAAATAACCTCTAGGATAGGCAACAAAACAAAGTCTATTTGAACAACCAGCCTTCTCGAAAGGGATAACCTATCTTTCTTTCAATGTTTAACTTTACTCGGGACAATGTTTACCCATTATCAGCTCAAAACGTAATCTTTATCTCTAAACAAAACATTTAAAATATATTAATAATATATATATATATATATATTATAATCAATAATAACAAAATAAAGTCTTTAAATGAAAAAGTCATCAAAGTCGGTGCAATATCTAAAGATTCCCCATACTTGTAGAAAGGAAAAAAAAAGGAATGAGCTCTAAGAGCCCAGTGGATCCTCTTACTCTTGTAAAAATAATTACATAAGAACAAATAATAAATGCACAAACACTTGCAAAATACAGACAATTGTGAAAATTGAGAGAAATACAGCTACTTGAAAAATATCAAAGATATGACCCTTAATAGTGCGGAGTCAATGAAGTAGCATAATATAGCAGAACCATAGACAGCTTGTCCCAAAGTTGATTTCTTTTTTATAACTACCATTGACTGGATAGAGTACTAAATGTTTAAATCCTCAAGTCGTGAATTATGCATTTTTTTTCAAAGATATACCACGTATTATGCATTTAACAGCTGCCGTATAGTACATGACCATTTTTCATGCTAAACAGTAAAACGTGCATATGGAATACTTATTATTGTCAATATTGTCTGTCAAAAATAGAGATATAGCTAATTATCTGTCGCTTTCTTAGAATAAACATTGAACTTTGGGCAATACCTTGCAGTAGATACTATACAAACTTTTCAAGCGACTAGACAAAGTTACTTCCATCCCAGGAACATAACTGCATATAACAAGCATAGAAATCAAATGCAATTGCAAGATGATGTCAGAATATCATATGAAAAACAAAAATTATAGTCATCTGCATGCCGAAAAAATAATCAGAGAGTGCGTACGAAGTTGAAATGAACAGCTCCCGCTCAAGTGTTTCCTCACAAACAGCTAGAGAAGACAAGGCGACACAGGCATCAGTCACAACCTTTGGTTTTGTTTGGGAAGCCAGTGAGCATTTCCTGAGATTAATAAGAAACTGACTACGTTTCCTTCGATCCACCAACAAATCAAATGGTAATACAGCTTGTAAAAGATCCTGCAGTTTCAAATGGAAAATGAAAAAATCTTTAATATGTAGAAATAAGTGAAGTTACAAGACTAAGTAAAAGTCGATTTTGACAAGGAAAAAAAGGGTAAAAGTCTGGAAGCTAATGACAACTAAAACTTCAAGTTCATTACTATTAAGTAGTAGATTTTACAGAATAATTTCTACCATTGTCCCTTGGGTTTCCCTTATTTTCCTTTATATTTATAAACTTTTTTTTTTTGTGGAAGAAACAATTTATCAATATCTTTGAGAACGCCATGCTTGAGTACAACAATTTTGTTCCCAAGTGTTTCCAATTATAAACAAGAATTCAACTTTTAACATCCATCCAGAAATTGGTGCCCCATTGCTCCATGGCGATGCCAAAACCAAGTTGCTGCTTTAACCTTGATATTCTCCTCTAGATTTTCTGCTCCATTGCTCCATGCGGAGTGGAAAGAAATATTCCAAGTAACAAAAGAGATAGCCCTACAAAGTTTAGCCTCAGATCATTGGCCAATTCTATTGGATACAACTCGAGGAACATGGAGACCATCCCCATTTAGATATGAACATCATTGGATAAGTAGATCTGACTTCAGGACTAACATGAAGCAGTGATTGGTAACAAGAAACCCAAAAGGATGGGCAGCATAGAAATTTATGAAGAAATTGAAAAGAATTAAAGGAAAGTTAAAGATTGGCGTAAAAGATTTAAAGGTTAAGATGAGACAAAAAAAGGGGAGCTGATGATAGAATTGGAAGAGATTGACAACAAAATGGCAGTAGGGAATGGATAAGAAGATGATAACAAAAGAAGAGAACAAATCTCAGGAGATATGCAGGTAATTGAGCACAGAACAGAGAGAGCTACAAGGCAAAAAGCCAAGTTCAAATGAGCAAAGGAGGAAAATGTGAATTCAAAATTTTTTCACAAAATTCTATTGATAAGAAGGGTGAGGAATATGATTATGAAAATTGAAAAAGAAGCTGAAAGTGTGGTAGAAGAGCTGTAAAATGTGCAGCAGCTGATTCTAGAGCTTTTCACTAATATTTCTCTGCACCAGATCAGAATAGTTGGGAGTAGAGGGTTTAGATTGGCATGACATCACAGTTGAATAGCAACAACAGCTAGAAAGGACCACTCCAAATGAAGGAGATTGAAGATCTTATCTGTGGCAGTGAAGGAGAAAAGGCACCAAAGCTAGACAGATTCATAATGTTATTCTATCAAAAGAACTGAGATCTAATTAGGAATAATGTATTAATGGTGATACAAGAGTTTAACCATTGCGGAATCATAAACAAGGCAACAAATGAGACATATACATGCCTCATTTCAAAGAAAACAACCTCA
>JAJIYU010006944.1:0-19816 GCA_030144865.1 Tinospora cordifolia | reverse complement strand
CATTATTTTAAATAATTATTTAAAAAATATTTGTTAAATTTTTTAAAAAACTATTTAATTATTTTAAACATATATCTATATATTATTTAACTTAAAATAATTTTAATTTTAAAATTAAAAATCAAAAAATTTTAATTTTTTATTTAAAATATTAAATTTAATTATTTAAAACAGTTAAAAATTTTTATTTATAAAAATTATTTTAATTATATATATATGCAATGCCCAAAATTTATGGGCATTACAACGCCTAACTTAAAAAGAAAAATAAAAAAAATAAAACAAAGACTTCACCGAGCGCTGGACCTATACCGAGCACTTGGTAAATATTTTCTGTGTCAGACGCCCAACAACAGACGTCTGACACATGGAGGTATATTGAATGCCAGCTGGGCGCTCAATATATCTCTCCATTGCTGATATCCTTATAATATTAAATAATAATTAAAAGTTAAATTAATTTTAACTTATATTAAATTATGAACATTAAAATCTTCAAAGATTTTTAATTTTGTACAGGTTCGCAACAAAAGAAGTTAAGACAACGTGCATCGTCAGGAAATTAACACGTGGGCCTATTCAAAATTCACTTGATCCAGAGCTTCCAAGGGACATGTGGCAGAAAATCACGCATTCAACTTCTGCTGATAACATCCCCATTGGTCACATCTAATATTTTCCCTACCTCAACGACTATTTAGCTACCAGGCCCCCGCTGGTGTAGCATGCCACGTGGAACCCAGAGAGGGACTCCCGAGCTGCCGTAGCCAACAAGAACAGCTGTGACTATTTCACGCTGACGACAAGCGTGCCGGAATATTCGAACGTAACGGCGATTTCTCGGGTAAGAGTTTCCGTTTCCCGAAAACTATAAATACTCGTCGGTCTCCACATTTGAAACCCTAGAAAAACTATTTTCACTTTCCGTTCGTCGCCTCCTTCGAAATGAATCGCGGAAGAGCCTCCAAATCCCTAAATTTTTGCTAGTTTTGTTGTGAAACTCTGACGGAGTCGATGATTTCGTTGTGTTTGGGAATCAGAGAGCTTTCAAACGGTGTAAATGTTGAGTGTTGTTGTCTCGATCTTGATTTGTTGAAAGGCGTTTTTAGCTGAAGACGATGGAAGGGAATCGACTGATATTTTCGTGAAGGTATAAGCGGTCTTGGTTTTCTGGAGATGGATGTGGTTGAATTGCCTCTTCCAACGGCTGTTACGGTGTCGAAGCTTTTGATTGGCGAGGGATTTGGTAGACAGGGGGTTTCTGTTGGGGATGCCGAAGCTCAGGAACTGAAAGCCAATGGTTCCGTTTGTGGAAGATCTGCGGTTTCTGGAGACACGGATTCAAGTAATGGTAATTTTCAGTTCCTCAGACCATTTCTTCTCCTTTACCGTGTATTGTTGTGTTTTTGTACCTTTTTCCTTTTTTTTGGCTGTTTTATTTAAAATTTTTATTTTTCAATGTTTTTACTGGGAGTTGTTTTCTTTCTTTATAGTGTTTGAGAATTCTCGTGAATGGTTACACTATTTATTTGAACATTCATTCAAGTTGGGTTTTGGATCGCTGCAATATTTTTGTTCTCAGTTAAGCTCTAGGTAACACGTATAAGCGGAACGTGTTTGTGTTATTATAAAGTTGTATTGGGAGGATGTCAGGTGAGCAAAGTTAAGATTCACCATAGCCTGCTCGTTTCTCACATTAAACAGGGAGCAATTTTGGAAACACACTTATACGGTGATAAGGGTCATGTGGTATCAGCTTGAGGACAATCATCACTGAGTGCCACAGAAGAGATTTATGGTGCAAAGAGTTATGCCAAGAATTGGATGAATACTGAGTCCTTTTTTTTACAAGATGAATAAGCAGTTGGAAAATTAGCTGTTAACTTTTCTCTGATATATCATCTTGCCATGTAATTGGTTGGGTGAGGATACACAATTATTTTCTTTTATCTTTTGTTTCCCATTTTTTCTTAACACCAAGGAAGGGATGTTAGTTGATTGTATTGATTTTGATATTTGTATACATATATTCCCATGGCTTATCTCAATGAAAATGATTTTTTTTTTCATTTAAATTTTGTTAGACAAATGCCTGTGGTCAAAAGAGTGAGGATCTTGAAAAAACAATATCAATCTTTCTGATAGTCAAGTCATTTTTTTTTTCTGCTTCATCCATTGCTTTTTGTTAGTTTCAGTAACAATTAATAGATGCTTTACACTTGGCAATGGATCAATGATTGATACCATACTAGCTATATCTCAAAGACATGAGCTCCCTTACTCAAAGGGCTACCATGAAGAAAATGTGGGCCTTCAAAAAATAAGATATATCTTTCTTTTACTCAATGTCATTTGTTTTCTTTCATGCAAATCTAATGGCCATAGTGAAGGATATTGAACGATAAGCATGATACTTTTGGTAGTCATGTCTTTATTTTGTTGCATCCATATTGTTTTGTTTATTTGCGATGCCACTATAGTTGTAATCTCGGATGCTTCCCCCTTGGGAAGGGATCAAGAATTAATAGTCTCATTTTTCGCAATCATTCCCTTATTTAGCTCGAGCAACAAAGATTGAAATTAGCACAATGGGCACAAAAAGCTTGATTTGGGAATTTTAACCTTTTCTCCTCATATTCTGGAGCCTCATTATACTAGTGACTATGGCCCAAATACTTTTTAATTTTTTTTTTAAACCAAGGTATATGACTTGAATCTCAGATTATTTGGAGCTGACCTATTTCAAGATTTCAATACTATTGATTGCTTTAATAGTCCTGTTGATATTGGGTAATTGTATCACATTTTATACAATTTTTTTTTTCCACATATCACATGTGATATATTAGTGTTTGTAATTGACACCACTTGTATTATATTTGCTACAGCTGTGATAGGTGCTATCCCCAATTTGGAAGACAATTTAGTTCGGAGGACTAAAAAGGCTGATGTTAGGTTTTGCAAGCTTGATAGTAGTCCTCTTGTGAAATTTGGCGGAGAAGATATTTCCAAACAGATAACTGTAAAAAAAAGAAATGGTTCTCATTCCTCCTTACCAAAGTGTACAGCAAAACAGTTGCATCAAAAATCAGGAAAAACAATCAAAAGTAGTAGTCCTTGTTCTAAGAAACAGAAAGCCGAGCAGGTGGAGGGGTCCATAAGCCAAGCTGCAACTGAAGATGTTTATAATACATCTGTAAAGCATGGACCCCATATTATGAGATCTATCAGTACAGGTGACACACACACACATATATATATATATATATATATATATATTTGCTTTCATGGTTGGGGTTTACACACAAATATATTATTCTAACATGTTTAACAACTTAAGAATCTGTCCAAATTTAGAAAAAAAAAGGTCTCATGCTTTTGAAAAGAATTATTGTTATGAAGCACTAGAAGAATTAAAAAGATAAGATCAACATATTTGATGTTATTTTGCCTCATCAGTTAGGCTTCTACAACTTGGTTTTAATGGAGAATATAACTTATTAATTAAAGGTGGAAGGATTTTCTTAATTGATATTTTCTTGTTCTATAATAACCTCATTTAACTGTTTTCATACTGAATCATACCATTCAAATTACTTTTCAAGATTCAAGGCATCAAAGTTGTGAATGAAAATATATAGTATTCATTGATAATGAAAAAAAAAAATTATGATCTGATTGATGAACAATCAAATTGTGGATTGTAGTGATTTGATTCAGGATGACATGTAATTAAAATTCAGTTATCTAGGCAAAAAATCAAAGACTTATCTCAATCATTACATTTTTTAGTTAAAATCTCTATATAAGTTTCTTACAAATTTGTTATAAAAAGAGTATCTTGGTTTGTTATTGAATAAAAAAGAGCCGTTTGATCCTTAACCATGCCAACCACCCACCCCCCATCCAAAAAAAAAAAAAAGAAGAAACATTTTCACCCAAAATCACAACTCATCTGTTGATTCTTGAACATTAGTCAATTATGACATCCACTTAATTTTACTAAGCTTCATCTTGCTCATGAATAGGTTAATCGGGTTTATTTCCATAAACAGTGACAATTGTCCTATAAAGACTCACTTTTGCTACGACTCCAATGGGTTTCCTTACGCAAGCTATTGCGCGAGTCACTGACTCATTCTTCAATAGGCATGTGGTCAGAGCCTTCAAATGCTGCCATTGCTTTATAGCTTATGGTTTCATGTTCTATTTCACTCCTTGATAGAGGGTTATTTTCACCCTTACGTCATGGTACTACTTAGCAATCAGTCATCCAAGAGTATATAATTTTGCAAGGTGGTCCTGGTTGATTCAAACAAGATTTCAAGTGCTCCATGCTACTCGAGTACAATGTCATTAAGGTAGAAAGTTAGACCTAAGCGGTAAGCCTCCATAAAGTAAGGCAGGGCGTAGGCGTGATTTAGATGGGTCGAAGGAGTGCCATAAAATAATTATTTAGAGGCTATACATTATTTAATTTTTATTAAGTTAGGGTTTATAAACATCCCCGATAGTACCTTGGTTATCGCCTATGTGCTCGAGAGGAAGGGGTTGGCATCTAGGCAATTGCCTAGGTGAGCTCTTTATGCCTTGACAACATGGCTTGGGTCATAGCGTAAGCTAGTGATGCGTTCAACTATTGCACGATTTAGGGTGCAGCCCAAAATAACGCAAATAAAAATAACACAATATAACTATGAATAAAAACTGCATAGTATAACTATTTAACAAAATATAATATAATATATACAATTTAATTTAATGAATATACAAATATAACTAAACTAATTAAATAATTAAAAAATAATGCAGAGTTAATATATAGAATAATATGGATAATTTCTCCTCTTCAATTTCTATTCTTTCGTTGTTAGTTTTCCAATTCAAAGTCGAGGCTAAATAATGCCTTGCTTTGTTACTTCAAGTTCAAAATTACTAGGGTTGAATTACTTGGTTAATGCATAATCACCAACTAACATACTTCAGTGTTATGCTCCTTTGCAGATAAAGCATATGCAGTTGAGCACAAGCATAGTATAGATGGAAAACGAGGTGATAGGAGACATTTCAAGGCACCTACAAAGGCTAAATCTGATTGTTTCTTTCCAAAGGTTGGTTCCACGGGCACTAATACAGCTGCAGGAGCGGAAAATATTCTTGGTATGTTAAGGTTCATACATTAACTTGTTTTTAAGAATTATTTCCCTTGCTATGTCACTGTTGTCTGTATGGATTTATGTTATTGCATGACATGCTGATAACTATTAGCATCCCTAACATCTTTCCTCTGGGGTATAGCTGTATCTTGTGTGGGCTATGCTAAGGATATCTATAAAACATGTTTCTTTTGGGATATTTCTTGAGTCATAATATAAGGTTGACAAGCACCAACTCTTGCAAATCCTTGTGTGTTATGGATTGGATGTACACCACTCAAATATATCATGAATCATTAAATTTTACCCTTTGAAATGGATTTTTGCTGGAGTTGATTTGGCATTAGATTACTTGCTCATACAATGTATGTTGGGGTATTTGTCTTTCTAGTATTATATTTTAGGCCTCATTAATTTTATCCGTACAGTCCCACAAAAATGATCAGTTCTCAAATCTACTTGTGTGTTGATTTTAAACACATGCTAATTAAGTAATTAACTAGAAAATTATGTAAAACTGTGCAAACCCAAAGGAACACGCCAATGTTGTCAAGGCGGACATAGGCGGTAGGCCTCTTTAAGGTGAGATGAGGCCTAGATGGGCCTAAGGTGGACGATAAAATAATTAATTACAGGCCCTTGGAAAATATTTAATTTTTTATTGGTCTCTCACTCCATATATATATGCATGTGTGTATAATAAAATAGATAATACATTATTTATTTTAATACATTATTTAATTTTTTATTAATTTAGGGTTTAAAATAATTGTTTTTTCAAGTCCTCCGAGAAAAAGAACAAACGTGGTGATTTATATGCTTGAGGAGTGGGCGTTTAGGCAATGCCTTGACAACATTGGCACACTCATATGAGAACCTAAGATAAAACGAATTGTCCCGCAAGCCCACTTGAACCATCTCTTTATTATCAAATTTTGATTGTTATGTTTCTTTCAAAATGAGACACAACCATTGTTCAACAATCCTTAAAGTTTGATTGTTATGTTTCTTAACTAATCACTTGATTTATATCCTTTAGACAATTTACAAGAACTAATCCAAAGAGAAGTAAGATAAGAAGAACTATCCCACAAGCCCGCTTGATCCTCCATGGAATGGTTAACACCATTGCCTACTTTAAGATGACCAATAGAATTAAAACTTTGAAGAAGGGAGTGAATGAATCTTCACAGGTTGCAATAAGTAGCTTTGAAGGAGACATTAGTATATCTTAAGTTACTATGTAATCCATGCTTGCTTATAATAATCCTCACTATTATGAATCCCTTTCATAGGAAAACTCCACATCCATTTTTCCTGCAAAAGCCCTATTACTAAGCTCCAAGTTACCTATACCGATCCCCCTTGTTCCACCCTAGCACACCACAGTTCCATTGAACTAAACAACTTTCCTTTTCCTCCTCTTTATTCTTCTCCTTCCACAAAAACTTTTTAATCGTTCTCTCAATTCTCCAAGCAATCAATAGAGGATCTTGAACATTGACAGGCGATAGACTGATATCCAAAAATACTCTTAATCAATGTAAGTCTACCTCCTTTTGATGGAAAACTTCTTCTCCAATCACTAGTCTTTTTGAAGCCGTGTTTATAAGGGGGATCTCAAAAGGAGGAAGATAAGGGGTTACCCCCAAAGGAAGGCCTGGATGAGTTAGTGGCCACTGGCCAACTGAACAACCACTGGATATAGCAAACTCCTCAACATCCTCCTAAAGAACTAGAATTCCTGCCAATTGACATTTCTCCAAATTAAGTTTCAACCCAAAAATCTGAGAGAATGCCTGAACTATCTTCAAGGTAGAATACATATTTTCTCCATCATTATTAACTAAAAATAAACAGTCATATGCAAACTATATATATGAGAAATTGACACACCATTTCATCCAACTCTAAAGCCATTTATAGTCGTCTGTGAACCAGCATTGTCTATCTTTCTAGCGAACACATCCACCATAAAAAATAAATAAGAATGGTGATTGAGGGTCACTTTGCCTCAAACCCCTGGAAGCCTCAATCTTTCCCCTAGGTTGTCCATTAATAAAAATAGAATAGTAAATCATGGAAGCGCATCCCATAATCCACTGGTACCATCTATTCCCAAACCCCTTATGCTGCAAAATATACTTAAGAAAATGCATGCGAACCATATCATGTGCCTTCTCAAAATCAGTTTTGAGAACCATCCTTCCTCCTTTTTTTTCTTTTTTTTTTTGGTTTGTAGTTCTCAACAGCCTTGTTAGCTATTGTGATAGCATCTGTGTCTTCTGTGCACAAAGATGATTTGAGTTTTGTCCATCATATGATGAAGAACGGCTCTTAAACAAGCTACCAAAACTTTACCACTATCTTATACAGACTGGTTATCGGGCTGATTGGTCAAAAATCCTTCGCCCTCTTATGAATGTAAATTTTTGGGATAAGGGAGCTATAGATTTCATTTACTGATTTATGAATGACAGCTTGTCTGAAGAACTCCTCCATAACCTTCATCAAGTTATGCTTGATTGTGTCTCAACATTCTTGATAAAATTTCACGGAGAAACCATCAACTCTTGGAGCTTTATCACCATCACAACTATGCACTGCCTGAGAACTTTCTGCTCTTCAAAAGGTCTTTTCGATCAATCCTGTCTAGAAAAAAGGAATCCTTGTCTAATATATACCTTCTATACCACATAGAGAACCCTACCTTGTGTGTTACAAATTAGAAAAATAGTCTTCTACCTCTTGACCAATATTGCCTTAAGAACAGAGCAAAGACCCATTCTGTTTTTCTAATTTCAAGATAGCATTTCTGGAGCATCGTTTTCAGTACCCAATGAAACACTTTAGAGTTTGTCTGACCTTCCTTTATCCACCTTATCTTGGCTTGCTTCAACCTTATCCTCTTGTAAGATAATAGCATGCGATTTTATCTTTGACTGTTCTCTTCTCATTATACTTCTCCTCGAATTATGCCTCTGTTTCACTCTTCCTGATCAAGACAAGAGAGAGTGGCTTCTAATTCCAGTTTCCTACAAAGGTCCATGGCAGCAAAATCTTTACTTCACTTATTGATCTTGAAGGACTATCAAATTTTGATGCAATTTGAAACTCTCCAATCCCAGATCAACATCCTGTCCCCACCATTCTTTGACAATATTTCAAAAGTTAGGAGAAGAACATTAAACATCTCAAATGTAAAAGGTGCTGCTACACATTTAGTGACATAGGCTAATCATATCCAATCAAATATCTTTCCAGACTATTCCAAACAGGATTAACTCTTAGATATGACCAAGTCACCGTTGCATTACGCAAGGGTGGGTCCCATAGGCAAAGATCTTTAATCATATCGTCAAACACCCTCATTCCATCTGTTACCCTGCTGCTATTAATCTTCTCATGCAAAACTCTACTGATGTTAAAATTAGAATCCGAGATCTAATTGGATGCAAATAACCTTTAGAAAGCCGCAAGTTCCTCCCAAACGCCAATCTATACACTAATGTGAACGGACCATAGACCCCACTGAGCCAGAAATCTTCCTTATCCTTTTCCTTAATCTTCACAGATACAGAAAAATATTCAAGAATAGAATCTGTAATCTCCATTCTTCTGCTATCCCAAGCAGCCAACATGCTACCAGACAAAGAGGCAGGTTAACAGACCCAAGACAAACCTAGATTGCAAGATCCCTGATATAAACACACGGCCAATGCACCCAACTGAGTTTCATGAATGATATTAATGTCGAGCCTGCTACCACCATTGACTTTCTTGACAGCTCTCCATCTCCCCTTTTTGACCTCCCCTCTCTAATATTTCATGAAAGACTTAACGTTGGAAGCACCTGGACCCATGCTCAAGCCAAATCAGCCTATGAACTAGTTTGCCGCAAAGCCGTTGGATCACACTCCTTTCCACTAATTTCAAATTCGCCTTTTTTAGGACCTTCACCATCTCACAAATCAAATTTGAAACCACTTGCATCTCCTGACCCATGATAACTTCATCCCTTAACAACCCTTCCTCCTGCTTGTCCTAGGATTCATACCATTCACAGAGATACTGCCATGTGCCCCCATGCCATTGCCACCAATGGAAGGAGAAGTTGGAGGAAGAGGAGGAGATGGAAGTGGTAGGAATGTTCATGTTATGAACATCAGCCAAATTAGTGGAGCATAGCTTGTCATGATTGTTGAAAGGAGCGTTTCTTGGGCCAACAGTGCAAGTTTTAGATATTGTGTCATCCCGATCTCTTGATATTTTCACAAAGGTGCTTCTTTCTATTTTTGCATTAGAGACCTTGTCCTCATCATTGCCGTGAAAGTGGCCAGCTTTGAGTCTGTTTGAGGCTGGTACTGGGAGAGTCATCGGACAAAGAGTGGGAAGGGGGACAGATCTCCTTCTCCTTCAATATACTAAGTTTACTGTTGCTGGCTCTTGAAGCTGGAGATACATCATTCACTTCTCGCTGGTTATGGTTTTGTGAAGTAGAGAAATTGAGCCCTTTTTGCAAGCCCATACTGTTAGATGTCTTGATAGTTGCTTGAAGTTGCATCAACTGATTTACTTGAGGATTCTCATGTCCTCCCAAGACCTTTTGATTGAGGCTTCCTCACCACCACAGCATTTAAGCATTGTAACAAACATCCCAATCCATTCTCTTCCTCTATACAAAGATGGTTGCTTGAATCCCACTGTACCGATAAACTTAAAAATAGGTGCATTATAATAGTATAGCTTGTGGCCTAGTACAGACATGATGCAATCTTGATGTGGACAATCTAGTCCCATGGGATGACTTAACTTAAAAATAGGTGCGTTATAATGGTATAACTTGTGGCCTAGCACTGACATGATGCAAGCTTGATGTGGAGAATATTGAAACAAAATGTTGCTTCAACATCTACTGTTGATATTATGCCATTAAACATGCTTTGATGCTGAAGGGGTTTCATGCTATGAAACAAGTAAAATACACAGATTTTGGGTCAATGGATAGAATTGGGAATCCCCTTTTCGTTATCATCTTCCACTTTAAAATCTTTAATAATTCTTGCCTATGTTAAAAAACTTTCTGCCTAGCTTTTAGAGTCTTTAGGATTAACATTTTCTATTTATTTATTTATTATTTTTTTTTTCAATTTTACAATTCTATACTGGATTTAAAAGTATATTTGGTCTAAGTGTTGCCTCTTGCAAAGATAATTATTTGATTAGTGCTATTTATTTATTTATGAGAAATGGATGTTCTTCCTGTTGTTTATATGAGCTCAAAGGCCTAACTTGTAAGTGAGTACAATTTTTCTAGCATATACATCTTTAACTAGATGGAGTTTCATGCACACAAAGCTTATTTTTTTAAAGTAGATCTTGCGTGAGGATTTCAAATCCATTTTGTTGCTAAGTAACAAAATACCCTCTTTGTGTGCATAGCAATGTATGTAGGCTATAGCTTATGGCTGGCCTTATTAGGTCATTTCTTATCTCTATAATTATTGTTGATTGCTAATAGGTCAATTTTCATATTCTAGATGCACTATTGAAACCTTTCAAATTTGAGCCATTCAAAATCTGCGAAATGAATCTGTATTGATCAGGTGTTATTCGGGAGTCAATCCCGTTCATGTTCAACGATGTTTGTGTGAATTGTAACTTGATGAAATCTAGTAGTATGTTGTTCTTTTGCCTTCTATTCAAATATCTAGCATTACCTACCAAAGGGCTTATATGGGGATATATTTGGTCTTGGGTTCTCTTCTCTTCTCTCTCTCTCTCTCTCTCTCTCTCTCTCTCTCTCTCTCTGTCTCTGTCTCTCTCTCTCTCTCTCTCTCTCTCTCTCTCTCTCTATAAAGTCAACATTCCTAGGAGATGAATATGTATGTGAAATGAGGCTGAGATCTCCATAAATCACAGTGGACCATGGCCCTTTCCCTAAGATTGTACAGAGCTACCACAACCTCTTAACTACTCCGCTAGGGCATAACTGTTATTACCAACTCAAAATGATGCTAAGAAATGAGATTTCTCCTTCATTTGAATGGTGGGTGTGCTCTCTCCTGTTATATGGTTTAGAGCACTGCCAAGCTCACCACTTGCCAATGACAACTCAAGATGGATATTGTGGATCAAGGAAAACAAACTGAGGTTTCATTGTTGTCCTCCATGCTTATAATGGGAAAATAAAAGAACATATGCACCATACCTCCTTGGAAAATGGGCAACTCCAAACTATATGTTGAATGGACGTCGAGTCTTGGTCACATAGATAACATCATGATGGTGATAAAACATATTTGGGAAGCTTTTTTGCGGCATATCCTCTGTGCTTATCTTCTCATGAGAAGCATTCGAGCCCAAAAATTTAACTTTATTTGATGTTGCTTGTGCTTTCCAAATGAGATAATGATATTGGACTGCTGGGATACTTGTCACTGAAGATAGCTGCATGAAAGGATTAAGTGGTAAACTTACCCGAGGAATCCCAAGGCCAAAGAATTTTAGCCAGATGATGAGCTTCCATTGAATAGAATAAGAACTCGACATCCCTCTCCCCTCTATAGAAGAAACTGCTGCCTTAATCTTCTTCCATAGAGTCAGTTGGTCCTGACTTTTGCAGGACGCATTTTCTCAATTCTTTTATCAAAGTTTCTCATATAAATATTTTGTTTGCTTTTGGTATCTCTTTTGATAATAGTTAGCTGAATGGTTGTTTTCTTCTAAACTAATCATTTTTCCCCTGGTGCAAAACATGTGAATTATTTGTATCTCTTTTGTGTTTATTCCATTTTAAGTTATCAATTGTCTTGAAGTTGCACCTGACTAGTAGTTCACAATTTCAATTGGAACATATTTTTATCAGGAATATATGGTCTCAAGTCAGATATTCATGATGTTACAAAGCATGTAGAAGATCTGTCTTTAGATGAACTCCTTGATGAAAGTTATCAATGCCACACTTTACACCATGGCAAAGCAAAGAAGTCAGTCAACACAAATGAAAACCTTGTACACATGGTACGAAATGCTTGTTCTATTTTTCAGACAAGGAAATCTGTACATCAACAAAATACTGTTGAGTTAGACAGCAGTTCCAACGTGAAAATAGATGCATGTCTTCCAAGTTCTGGTTCTTCTGTGACAAGTGGAACTGCCTGCAGCAAAGCTGATGGTTGCTTGGTCGATCTTGTCGATCTTGTTCCATCTAGTAAGGTATGCATTGTCAGTGAAAAGCTTAGATACTCATCTTTCGGGAATAATTACTTGCCTAAAACTGACAGGTCTCTTTTGCTTAAATTTTTTATAAAGCAATTCATAGATATAATAGTCCAATAACAACCTGTATCAGAACTTTTGGCATGATATTTGACAGAAAGGAAAAAAAAAAGGTGTGATTTCCAATGGTGGGTCTTTTAATTATTTTTCCCCCACAAGATTGTTAGCTTGGGGGAAAAAAATGGTATAATACTCATAGCTTGTGGTTTAAAAAATGCGACGTCTGTAAATTGTTTTAGCATAATGTCATTGTTTCACTGCTTAATTCCCTAGGCATTGGCCACTGTCAATAATTTGTTCTGAATTGTTTTTTGTAATTGAATTTCAGGACACTTGTGGCGATCCTGGTCCTCCTATGACATCAAACACCTTTACTTTGTATGAGCTTCATGATATTTTGGAACGCTTATCACTCCTACCAGCCAAGGATTTGGATTCTCTCCTGCTGGATACATCCAAACCTATGGCATCATCAAAGAACTCTATTGATGTACGACCATCGAAATCATTTTTTCATGGATCCTGGCTGCCTATCTTTCCATGGTCTCATTGCTCTAGCGGTCCTTCGAAAACCATTGTTGACACAAGCAGGTTTTCTGCTAATAGGAGCACATCCCATGGTAGATGGGCAAGAATAGGAAGCCTAGCAAGCTCTCTTGGGGATAATACTAGTTTAGACTTGGGATTGCTGATTAGTGATCAAGAGATCTTCACGAGGTGTTCAGATGCTGTGACTTCTCATCACTCATTGGAGCCCAAGTTGTCTCTTGGTCCTTTAGTGGGAAATTCACCAAAAGTTCCAGAATCTGAAGGCACCGCAGCGCATCGTGAAAATGATCCGTCTTTCTTGGCTTCAGTGAAAAATTTACTGTTTAAAGAGAAAGAAGGTAATTATATTGAGCAAGAGAAGTGCATAGGAAGAAACATCTTGGATGTAACTGCTAGTTGTAGTCATTATTCTCCTAAGAAATGCTCTGTTGGTGAAAGTGATGAATTCCAGTCACATTTGCATACGACAGATAACTCAATGGGAGGTACTGTATAATCCTCAGAAAATATTCTTACTTGTTTGATCATTTGGACTTCTTTTCTTGAGTATTTGCAGTATATATTTGGCATAATCTTTAGATAGATGGTTAAGTGGATGTTATTTTCAGCCTTAAAAGTCTGATTTGACTGAATGGTTTTTCATCTGATTAATAAAATACTTCATTGGTGTTTTCTAAAGTTCTCTTTTTGAATCTTGGAGATTTCTTCTTTAACAATTTTCACCTCAACTTATCTCCATTGTTTCGATGTTTTTGTCCCCCGTTTCTCATTGTTGTTCATGACAACAGGGTATTCTCCAAGGCTACTGGCTGCTGCTCAAACTCTCCATGATTTATCAAGGCATTCTTCTGTGCAAAGCAAGAGTGATGGAAAACATAGATGTTTCAAGAGGCCTTCACAGAAAGTGACTAAATCCAGCAAGTCAGGGTTGATGACAGTGAAGTCAGAACATACATCCATTGCATCGAAATCAGAAATTGAGTATAGCGATCCCATCAACTTCACTGACCTGATGAATCCTTCAAATAAACTTAAGTTGCCCACAAATAAGAAAAATGACAGTCGTAACAACTATATAGGAAGAGAACCAATGAAATGGTCATTTCCTACATCAAGTAGATCATCCCCGTGCAGGACTGAGAATAATTCTGATACAAAGCCATCAATTCCAGATAATGGAAAATTACTAGGTATGATGCCACCTTCAAAACGAATGCTGGACAGAGCATGCATCAGTGATCAGAAACTCAGGAAAGTAGTAGCAGCAACTGATTGGGGCAGAGGAAGGAGCAAGATGGAGTGACCTTCCACCACTGCTATGCATGTATACTCCTAATAGAGCTTGTTCTTTCCCTAGGCCTAGGGATGTAAATTTATTACTTATTGGGCACAATTTACGGCTTAGATTTATGAGCTATTCTGCCAGTTAATAGAGGTAGTAGTCTTTCTATTTACTGGGAGGATGGACAAGGGTTGATGTTGTACAATTAGAATTTGAAGGTTCATCGCAGTTGTAGAATAGAGCATTTGTTTCCTGGAGGGGTAACTTGTGTTTCTACTTTGTATAAATTATTGAAGGCAATGAAAGTTCAATCTCTCAATCTATTTTCTATTTCCTAGTTGCCCAAGAATTGTAACATTTTATTGTATTCACCAATAATCTTTGCATGAACATAGTCCTCCTCTAAAATGATGAAACCGGATTCGATCCCTGACGACTATTTCCCTTTCATAAACCCTAGAAATCAACTTAGTTACAGTGTGGCAATCATTACAAATACGCAGATTTTTCACAATCCTCAATGGTGTTCCAGGGCTTGTACTGATCAATCCCAAAGCCATCGCCAACCTCTCGCTGTGATGACACAAAGAATTCTCTTTCTCTTCCTCTGACACATCTGCTAAAACACTGGGTAAATGTGCTACATGCCCCTCATGCTTCAATCGGTTCATAATTTCCTTCAACATCAAGTGAATTTCTCTAATTTTCGGGTGTGATTTGTCCCCTTTTCGGAACTCATGAATGATTCCATCCAGTTCAATTACACTGCACCCTGGATCCTTCTTCACCTTCTTTTCTTTCATTTCTTTCCTCATCTTAACTGCATCTCTCCAACGATTTGCAGAAGCGTATATGTTTGACATAAGTATATAAGCACCATCTCTCTTGGGTTCTATCTCTAGTAGTCTTCTCATTATACTTTCACCTAGCTCAACCTTTCCATGGATTCTACAGGCTCCCATTAAAGCTCCCAGTATGAATGCATCAGGCTCAAAAGGCATTGTCCTAACAAGTTCTTCTGCTTCAGCAATAAGCCCTGCACGACCCAACAAATCGATCACACAGCCGTAGTGCTCTATCTGAGGCCTGAGGTTGTAAAGTGATGACATTTCATGAAAATATCTACGACCTTCATCAACAAGTCCTACATAACTACATGCTGATAAAACACCTATAAATGTTACATTGTCTGGTTTTATGCCAACTTGGGACATCTTGGAGAAGAGCACCAATGCTTGTTTCCCTTGCCCATGCATAGCAAAGCCAACAATCATAGCTGTATAAGAATAAACATCTCTATCTTTCATCTTGGCAAATACTCCGAAGGCTTGATCTATTCGTCCACACTTTGCATACATATCTATAAGAGCATTGCCTACAAACCCGTCTGCCTTCACGTCATTTCTTTCTATATAGGAGTGAATCCACTCACCCAACTCTAGTGCTCCTAGATAAGCGCACGAGTTCAGTGTGCAGACCATGGTGATATCATCTGGTTTGACTCCTTCGCTTTGCATTCTACGAAACACTGACAATGCCTCCTTAAATTCACCTTGTTGAGATAACCCTGAGATCATAGAGTTCCAAGAAGCAACATTCTTTTCAGGCATTTTTTGGAACAATTCACATGCAAAAGCCACATCTCCACACTTCAAGTACATATCAATCAAAGCATTCCAAACAAACACATCTAAGTTCACCATATGATTGTTTATATAACCATGAATTTTCCTTCCCAAGCCTAAATCACCCAACTTAGAGCATGCTGAGAGCACAACCACCAATGTCTTTCCATCAGGTACTAAATTTGCTCCTTCCATCTCCAAGAATACTTGAATTGCTTCTATAAAATTCCCCACACTTGCATACCCTTGAATCAAAGTAGTCCAAGAAACCAAGTCTCTTTGAGGACTTTCATCAAACAGCTTCTGTACAGCATGAATTACCCCACAAACAGCATACATTCTCATCAAATTGTTCTTTACATAAACATCCAACCAAAGCCCAGTTTTGATTGAGTGAACATGAACCTCTTTTCCTTCTATCAAAGCCCGCAACTCCGCACAGGACTTAAGAACGAAAGGAAGCGTAAAATTGTCCGGAATAAAACCTTTCTCAAGCATTTCTCGATACAATAACAACGACCCACATGGCTTCCTGCTACCGCCATTACATGAGATTCCTCGAATTAGCAAGTTGTAGAGAATGAGACTTGGGTTTCTGATTTGAGAGAAAGCTAATAGAGCATAATCGATGTCGCCGAGACGATTGAGAGCGCAGAAAGAGATGAGTTTAGTCCACACAAGATTGGTTTGAAAAGCTCTGTTTTTGATAACTAATGCATGGATTTGTTTTAGATCTTTCATAGACTTGCATGATTCAAGCTTGCGGATGATGAAGGGAAGATGTTGGATATTTAATTCATAGATAGATTGAATTGGGGAAGATGACAAGTTCATGGCTCTGAACCAAAAAGTAAGTTCTCTTATCATACGAAGAGAGTTTAACAAAGGTAAACCTCGTGCGCGCTTTCGCGGGGAAATTTTAAATTATTAGTTACCGTTGTCTTTTCCACCTACATGAACTCATGAACACTATTAAAGATCCAATGGGGAAATATGCGGATTATGAAAATATGATACTTTATTATAATTATTAAATAAAAAAATACTTTATGTTTTAAATATATGAAATAAATAATTTAATGATTGTAAATATTATAATTATTATTATAAAAATATAATTTCAAAAGTTAGATTAACAATATCTTTAAAAACATTTAAATCAACCATCTTTAAAAACACTTGCATTAGAGAATCAATGTAGTATGACTGTTAAATGAATTGATTGAAAAATGATTTTCATATGTTGGTCAAAATAAATAAATAATATATATTTAATATATGACACTGAATATTGTAATTATCACTCATTCCGAATAAAATTATTTATGTTTGTAAACTAAACACTACGACAAATCTAAAACATTAAATACAAGCAAAACAAAGTTATATTCAATATATTGAATTCATCTAGTGATTTTATTTTTACCAAATATCTAGTGAATTCATCTAGTGATTTTATTTTTACCAAATATCTAGTGAATTCATCTAGTGATTTTATTTTAGTATTATACTACTATAAAAAAAATATCGTATACAAATGACTGTTAATGTTAAAAAAACACACAAAACAAACTAAAAAAAATATATTTTTGTTATAGATATAATTAAATAATATGAATGTTTATCTTATAAATTTGATGGTGTAATACAGTCAATCTTTCTTATTAAAGAAAAAATCAATATTAGCTACCAAATATTACTTGACAACTAAAAAAATAAACTTTTAGAAATTAGGTCATCACTGTTTATTTCTGAATGATGAAATTATCTGAAAGCTCTATTAATTAATAAGACTTTTTTTTTCTCTAATAAATTTTATTTTTTAATTTTATTTCAACTCTTTATTTATATTTCTCTAGTTAAGTTATTTTACTTTTATGACAGTTTTTAAATGAAATGGGTAACTGTTCTTGAGAGAGAAGAAGAAAAAGTTAAAAGGGTATTAATGAAAATAGAATCGAAGCTCCATCCGTCATTAAATGTAATATTTAAATTTAATACTAGGTAGCTACATTTCTATTTAACTCTAATATTAAATTGCAATAGAAATTCAAACTTTATTTAAATAAGTTAATTTTTTAAAAATAGAAGTTATACTATTGTTTTAATTAGAGGTTAACAAATTTTATAAAATATTTCAAAATAATCTTTTTTTTTTAATTATTATTCTTTAATTTTTATAGAGTTTAAGAGTAAAGTTACTAAATCCCGTTGTTTTTATGAGATTCTATTCAAAGTGAGTCAAAATCTCAATTTAAGAAATGCCTCAAAACACTTACATTGCTAGGATTATCCCACAACTTAAATAGTAATCTCATAACAGAAAAAAGAAAAAAAAATTGTTTACTAACATATCAAAATTAACAAGAAATTATTAATTCTCTTCTCTCTTCTTTATATATGATTGGCGCTGAATATGATTGGACTAAAAATAAAAATATTGTTATATATATTTTTGTTTTATGTAGCAATATTCATTGATTTGACTTTATTACTTCAAATAGTTGGTTTTGTATTTTTTTTTATGCTCATTGTTTTTAATTCTATTTTGTCTTCTTTTTTTTTTTTTTTTAAATATTATTGTTACACCAAAACACTAATTTTATTCATTCTTGATATTTTATTTCAATCTAATTATATCTAATCCTATTTTATGAAAATAAGTTTATTCTATTTTATGCAATATGCATTTTGGGCAAAATCACAAAATTATGAAAAATAAAATAGAAATGATATGCTTAATGCATATTGTTGCAACCTACTTTATAAAAGTGACGCACCACAAGCACATAATACTATATACACTGCGTCTATATAATACTATGTCAACCTTTCTAATCTTGTATTCTACAATATCCATAAAAGATTTTGATAGTCTCCCTTAAAATATCAACTCCCAAAGAAAAATATTACCTAATAGACAATTCATCGCTCAACTATTTTATAAACAAACAATCTCCAACACATTTCTATCTACCATAATTCATAACTCATAATCAACAGTTTTCAATACTTTTATCTTATTTAGATAGAAACCATATTCCTCTATGTGATATTATATATATAGTGATAATTATAAGTATAAAAATATAAGCTTACAAAAAAATTTAATATATGTACACAGTAGTGATTAAAGAACAGTCTACTCTTACTATGTTGATCGCTTTCTTTTTCGATTTGTTCTTAAAATATTAAATATAATAAGTAAGCTACAACAAGCTCAATGACAAATCTTTACTTATGACATTTAGGTGTATTTAGAAAACCATGTAGACAATCAAATCAAGTAAAACATTTAAATTTATCATGCAAATCTGAATAATATATATATATATATGTATGCACTTTAACATAGTGATTATGTTATAATTTCAGTCATGTAAAATTTAATAAAATATATCCACATGTATATCTTTCAAAATAGAGTCGTTTTTATTTTTTGTCTGACCTTAATAATTGTATACTATATTTGTAATTGTCATCCACTTCATAATCATTTTGAGGATTATCACATCGAAAAAGGCTGATACTTTCTCATGGCTCAGTCCCCCATGGATTGTCATAAAAAGAAGTATTATTCTCTATGACTTAATCTATCAAAATGATACAATCTTTTAAATCTGACTCACGAAATACCAAAAATTTATCCCGTTGGACACGTGTCTCACATTCTCGTATAATAACCAACATCTTCCAAATTTATTGTAAATCAAGTAAAATAATATATTATTTTTCATGTGCATGTGTTCTATTAGCATTAAATTGACCAATAGGATTAAAATCCTTAACTTAAGTAATTAATTCTCATTCCACATTATCATCTCTTTTTTCTAATATATATATTTATGTATGTATGTATTGATTACACGTATATATACATATAAATTATATAAATTTATTAAAAATACATGATATCAAAATTA